>CM035418.1:188095247-188120247 GCA_020310875.1 Ceratopteris richardii | reverse complement strand
TCTCTAACTTTTGTTGCAATCTCTTGTGTCTTATCTTTTCTCTATGAGTCTTCCATCTTTGGGTTCGTTTAGACTTAGCACTTTTCTCAGACTCTTCAGAATCTGCAACTACTTATGGTGTTGGGGTGTTCAACTCTTTGTCTTGGTTATCATTTTCTTTGGATTTATATGGGGTCTCTCTGGCTTTTGCCTTAGTTATCGTTTTCAATGGCATAGTGTATTCCTTATCACTCCCTGATGACTCTACCACTTCTCTAACATTTATTTGTGTAGTGGGATTGATTTTATTGGGACTTTTAGGGCAATCCCTAAAAAGGTGTTCCTTGCCACAATCACTGCAGTAGCCTTCCCAAACTTTCTAATGTGGAGGTGGATTGGGTAATATGCACTCCCTGATAAAGTGATCACCTGTGCATATATAACATGGTCCTCTAGGGGCAGGTGGTCTACTCATTGACCTTGGAGGTACTGATGCTCTAGGAGCAGTGTACATTAGTGACACATAGTCTTGATCATATCCGAGACAACTATCATAACTATCAGATCCATATGCATATGGCTCATATGATTGTCCATACTCAGCCATAATATTTTCAAAGGTGGAATAACTTCCCTGACTAAGGTCATAAGATTGATCATAAGTCTCAGTACTAGTCAATGGGGTGGCTCGTACTATTGCTCTTTCAGAATTCTCTTCAATTTGAGCGATTTTCACTAGGAAAACATTTTGTGGGTGAGATGGTTGTTGTCCTAGTTCTAGTTGAGGTTGATTGTATCCTTGATATGCATAAGGCCTTGGTGCAGGTGCTTGCTATTGGAAAGGAGGGTATCTATAGGCTTCTCCTCCTTGATCTCTCGAGGGGTATCCGTAAGGCCTAAATGGTGGTTGTGTAGGTCTTGGTTGTCGATTGTGAGGACAATTCTCTAAACTGTGATTTGTGTACCTTTGCTCTACGCTACAGTAATGAGTTGGGCCCTAGATGGGTGGTCTATTGTAGTCATATGGAGGCGATGGGACTACTCCCCTATTGCACATGTGAGATGGAGGATCTCCTCTACAGTGAACACATCTCCTGAGCATAGGCACTCTCATGGGAGGGTTGGGATAATTCCTTTGTCCTTGAACATTCAGCTTCTTAGCCACTAAATCGGCTATCTCTTCTACATTGTTCCTAGGATTCGAAGTATTGCTAGCACTATCCTCACTCCTAACACTTCCTTGAGGCATTTTTAAGTCTTCCGCCTGATTGTCTTCTAGATCAATGCACTCTTTCATACACTCATTTAAGTTTTGTAATCTCTTCACATATACTAAGGATCCCAAGGACCCATTTCCCAATCCTTCCAGAAATAATGAGACCATTTTATGTTGGGTGGGTCTCTCTTCCACAAGGCATCTATCCACATATTGCTTGAATCATCTTGCAGCTAACCTTACTGATTTCGTAGGCGACAGCTTGACACTATGGATTAATAATGAAGAGTTGTTTTTTTATTCCAATCTTACTGAATTCCTCGATCAATTCCTGATATAATTGTTCCATGTTCTAAGAATTATTGGGCTCTAATGGCTGGAACCATGCTAAGGTTGTTTCTATGAGGGTTAGGCTAAATGATTCATACTCGACCAAGAAGTATTCTAAAGTATTCTACTTGTTCAGCTCTCACCACTTGCTTGAATTCAACAATGTGGTTGTATGGCTCACCAGAACCATCATAGTGGCTTCTCATGCATTTGGCAACTTCAATTGGTCTTAGTCTTCTTCTGGGTTCAGGCGGTCTTGGCATTACAGGGAAAATTGGACGTCCTAAAGGTATACTTGCATGTTCCTACTGGTGGTCTCTTAGGAATAAGGATCCTATTTCTTGGTTCTGCATTTGCAAGAGGTCAATAGTTGGGGTTAACACCTAGTGTAGCAAACTCGACTTGAGGTCTAACAAGAATGCTCTGTTGTTGTGTTTGGCCTGAATGCTGATATGGTGGTTGGGTTTGTCACTTCTTCCCATAATAAAGAGTTGGTTTTAGGCAAAATGATCTATTCCATTCACCAAGTAGACATCCATTAAGGAGTCATCTTGGGGAATTAAGTCTCCTCTCCAAACCCTAATTACAATGGACTTTCCTCTAGGGGTTATTACCTGTTCTTCTTGTCCACCTTCATTAGGGTTTTGGGCATTATCTTCTTCCCTTTGCTCATTGATGCTCTCTGGATGCTCCGTGACTGCATACATAATCCCCCTTTTATCCATATAGAATCCTCCTACGTACTTGACTGCTCGTCTAGGCACTATGTCAGCATCCCTGGCTTTCTTCAACCTTGCCACTGATCTATTCAATCCATCTATGTAGATGGGAAGGTCATGTTGATTGGTGTTCACATATTCTAAGGAGATTTTGTACTCTCCCTCAATGATAGACATTGTCATGGACAAAGGAAACCATAATGAACCTTAGATTCCATGTGAACCCTGTATCTCATGATTGGTTCCGAATTAGGAGAAACCAATGCTTCCATTGCGTCCGGAACGTGCCAAAACCCTGAGATCGATCGTCTACTTGCCTGATTCCGATATCCAGAGCTCATGCTTCGAGTTGATGACATCATGATGACATCATCAAGTCGCAACCGCCCTTGGGAACCGCCCTTTAAAACCTATATAAGGAGGGGTTGGCCACATTCATAATCAGTCTTGCCAATACCACTCTTGGGAGCTCAAGGAGTCATGACTGCCAAGTAAGTACTCTTCAAGTTCCAGTTCTAGTTCTTGTCTTGTTCCTTGTTCTAGTCTAGTTCTTGGACATCCTATCTTGTCCCCTTGTAATCTCGTAGTACGAGATCCTGTCAAGTTCTTTCGTGTATCCAGTTCATCTCCCAGAAGGGAGTTCTTGTGATCCACATATCTTGTCTCATACTTACGATCTCGGGTTGTGGGATCTCCTATATCATCTGTAGTCCAGTTTTCCATACCTATTGGTCACGGGTTGTGGGACATCTAGTATCAGTCACATATTCTTGTATCATTTTCCCTACGTGGGTGTTCTTGTAATCAAAAGTGTATTTCGGAAATCTTGTCTACTGTAGTCAGAGAGCACAATCTAGTGCTCCCCTGACATTTTGGCAAGACTAGCTTCCATCCAAGACCAGTCATCATGGAGAATGCTTATGAACAGATCGTAGCATCACTTCAGAGTCTCCAACAACAAGTTAAAGACCTAACTCATCGATAGACAAATCGAGATGGGACATCCAGGGCATGTAGGTGCACTCCTCCAAGAATTACAAGAACGAATCGGGAGTCTTCAGACAAATCAAGGGAGTATGCAAGTAAATCAACGACCCAGTACATCCTTCATGAGGGAACCTAAGATCTGCATGCCAGAAAAGTTCGATGGTGATCGCACAAAGTTCCGGGGATTCTTGCAACAAGTCAAATTGTACATCCGTATGCAGCCTGATAGATACCCTGATGATGCATCCAAGGTCGGTTTTATTGGAACCTTGCTCTACGGTCAAGCATTATCATGGTTCACCCCAATCTTGGAGAAGGATACTGTCATACTTCATGACTATGAGGGGTTTCTTAGAGAGCTCATCGTCACATTTGGAGATGCAGACACGAGTCGAGTGGTAGAAACAAAACTTCGGAAGCTACATCAAGGTAACCGCCCTGCCTCTACCTATGCATCAGAATTTAGGCAGTTGATATGTGACCTCACTTGGCACGAAGATTATTTCATAAGACAATTTAGATGGGGCTTAAAGGATGATGTGAAGGACCTTCTACTCACGATGCCAGAGGTGAAGACATTGAATGAATACATCAACCAAGCCATTCAATGTGATAACCGCCTTTTTGAAAGGAAACAAGAAAAAAATATAGAAGGAAGACCTCGCCAATGGAAACCTTTCCAGCCTATTCGTAGAGATGAGTCTATGCCCAAACCTATGCAGATAGATGTAGCTAGGTTCCAGCCTCTAACACCGCAAGAGAAACACAGAAGGAGGGATAACAAGTTATGTCTATATTGTGGAAACCCTGGCCACATTGCAGTTAATTGTCCCAACAAGAGAATGAACTTCAAAGTCGCAGCCACCCTTGTAGAGCAGGGAAACGAGGAAGTCCAGTTGTAAAAGAGACCATACAGCCGGACCATGATATAAGAAAGGGTCTCATAATTCCATCCACACCCGTAGAAACATGTCTTGCCCCTGTCAAGTTAATCATGTCTAAGAAGACCCTTTCCCTTATAGCTCTGGTAGATTCAGGAGCGTCCTCATGTTTCATTGATGAAGGACTCGTTAAGAAACATGGAATTCAAGTACTTCGGAAGAACATACCAGTAGTAGTTGAAGTAGTAGATGGACGACCTCTAGCCTCGGGGGATATAACCATGGAAACCATACCACTAAGAGTACACCTTGGTGACCATGATTCACACATATGTTTCAATGTAATATCAAGTCGAGTAAATATGGTTATCATCGGAATGTCGTGGTTAAAGAAACATAATCTAGAAATTAATTGGGAGAATAATAAAATCACCCCTCGAGTTATCCAGAAAAACCCAACATATGTCGGAGCCAAAACCTTCATACATGCAATAAGGAATGAACCGACATATATGATCTATGCCATACCAGCTCAAGAATCCAAGAAACATGATCCAGTGCAGCTACCCAATCAGTACAAAGGCTTACCCAATCAGTACAAAGGCTTTGAAGATGTTTTTGAAAAGAAGAATGCAGACATCCTTCCAGAGCATAGACCCTATGATTGTGCCATAGAACTTCAAGAGGGAGCACAACCGCCCTTTGGACCAATCTACAGACTATCCTCAGAGGAACTTACCAAACTATGCAAGAACATTGATGAGAATCTAGAGAAGGGGTTTATCAAACACTCAAAGTCTCCAACAGGAGCTCCTATTTTATTTGTAAAGAAGGATGGGACTCTCCGGATGTGTGTAGACTATCGTGGATTGAATAAAGTCACTATAAAGAACAAATACCCTCTACCACTCATATCCGAGCTCTTGGAATGCCTTGGAAAAGCAAAATTCTTCACGAAGATTGACCTTCGAGGAGCTTACAACCTTGTCAGGATCAGAGAAGGAGAAGAATGGAAGACAGCATTTCGGACAAGTTATGGCCATTTTGAATATGTAGTTATGCCATTTGGTCTCACAAATGCTCGAGCTGTCTTCCAACATATGATGAATGATATCTTTCGAGAATATCTAGATGATTTTGTTGTAATATACCTTGACGATATCTTGATATTTTCCAAAAATCTAGAGGATCATGAATGTCATGTAAAGATAGTCCTAGAGAAACTAAGAGAAAAAGGATTGTATGCAAAATTAGAGAAGTGCTCTTTCCATAAGACAGAAGTGGAATTTTTAGCATACATTGTATCAGATAAAGGAATTTTTATGGACCCTAGGAAGATTGAGACAATCCTTGATTGGCAACCACCTTCATGTGTTCGAGATGTACAATGTTTTTTGGGGTTTGCCAATTTCTACAGGATATTCATCAGAGATTACTCCAAGATAGTGACACCTCTTACCAAGCTTACAGGGAACTCCAAATTCTCATGGACCGAAGAAGCAGAAAAAGCCTTTCAGACCTTGAAATCAACATTTACTACTGCTCCAATTCTAGTTCATCCTGATTCCAAATGACGGTCAATGCAAATGTGAACTAACAAAGGTGCAAACAAGTGTAAACTATCAGATTCAAAGCTTTCATGGTCGACTATTGTGTCACGATACCTTGTGTAGTGGCCAACAGTAAATTGAGCTTTTCTCTCATCTCCGAACTCGGAATATAGTGAATAGCACATTGCTTTCAAAGCTCTCGAGAAGACATATCCAATGGTGGTATTTTTGCTTGATTTTGACACTTTTACTTCAAGTTATGAGAAAAATACTAAGCCACGAGAATGACCTACCTATGCTTCAGCACTTCCTACACTTCATACACACATTAACAATAGTGAACAAGCACTACCATGGATGGACAGCACTTCAAAGCACTCTTTTCAAGCCACAGACATGCATGCAACCTCACAAGGAAGAAGATACAATGAGGAGAAGACACAAATTCCAAATTGTGCTCTTGACTCTCACAATGGCCAAAAAGTCTTTACAAAGAGAGCTACACTATGCTTGAGGTGCATTTGATCTACATCAAAAACTATGGCTTGGATTATGTCGAAGGAATATTCGTTGGAGAGTTCTTTTTTCTTATGCTCACTTATTGTATTTTTTTAAAAGATTTTTCATGGATCCATTGAAAAAGCCTTGAGCTTTACACATGTAAAAGTAGAAAGAGAGAGCCCAAGTTCCAAAAATTTGTGGTGGTTGAGTTGCATTTAATCAATCAATCAATCACCTAAAAGTATATCAAACTAGATCTTCACTTTTCCTAGATTATAGGAAAGTGAATTGATTCCCTCAAACAACCATTCCCACCTTCATTTGAATTCAAAATCCACTTGTAGAAGTCGTGGATCACTCCTAGAATCTATATAAAGACTTCAAATCACTTGTACAATAAAATGGAAGCAATATACATACACTTGTGATCATCATTCTCTTGCTCCATTTCTCTACATCATCTTCTTCGTCAACAGTAAGCTTGCAGAGGCTACTACTCTCTCGATAGAGCTCCACATTGGATGCAAGATGGCTCTTTGGAAAGGTATTAGTGTCTAATTTATGATATAAATTTGCATAGGATTTGGTTCATTAGATTGGGAGAAATCTTAGTTTGTTTGTCTCGTGGTCAATCTCTACGTATTCTTGAAAAATAGGAAATGCTGTCATTGAGTGTTTGATTCATTCCTATAGTATATTTTTCTTATTCCATATACTCTTGTGCATTCTATACACTTAAACCTACGTGTAGCACTTCCATAAAAGGATATTTTCTAATTGTAATCACTTTGGTCTCTATGAGCATTTGAAGTTCATTATCTCTTCCATAGATAGTAAGTTTTTTGAGCTACTTGATGCACAAACCTATCTGTTTTGTATCGACTCTTTCTCCTTCAGGCTCCAAAGTACATAGTGCATTCTATTGCACTTATTGCATGCCTATAAGGTCTATTTGAGTCTCCATAAGCTCAAGGGTTGGTCTTGTGCCGGTTGGCTAGACCAAACTTTGTCGCTTTGCAACTCACTTTTCTACCTCCTACAAGCTTCTCCAAGTTCTTTCACCTCCTTTCCAAAAGATGGTTCAGTATGAGCTACTTAGAAATTGAAGCCTGTTCAAAGTGATGTCTCTGGTCCTATACAAACACCTTCTTTTGGGAACTATCTTTACTTTGTGACTTTCATTGATGATTTTTTGAGGCATGCAGGGGTATATCCATTGAAAGCAAAGTCGGACGTGTTTATGTGCTTCAAATAGTTTTTGGTTTTGGCTAGAAATCTATCAGCATGTAAAATGGGCACCCTCCATTTTGATCCAGGGGGGAATATATGTCTTCTAATTTTAATGCATTTATGGTTGAACGTGGGATAAAACATCAATGTAGAGTATCATATACACCTCAACAGAATGGTATTGCTGAAAGGAAGAACACGTCACTCATGGAGATGGCGAAATGTATGGTCAAGAGTTAGGCTTTACCAGATAGTTTCTAGTTTGAGGATGTTATGTGTGTAGCATATGTACTTAACAGGTCTCCCACTAAAGCATCACATTCTATAACTCCATATGATGCTTGGCATGGTTGCACGCCATCTGTTGCTCACATGTGTGTCTTTGTTTATCTAGTATATGCATTAGTGCCTCAACAACAATGCAGCAAATTGGATGATAAAGCAATGAAATGTATTTTTGTTGGGTACTATTTTGAAATCAAAGACTATCATCTTTATCATCCACAGACTAAATGCATTTTGGTTAGCCGTGGTGTTGTTTTTGTGGAAGAAGCTATTCAGCCATTATTTTCATGTACTAAGGAGACATCAGTTAGCTCCAGAGATGTGTATGATACTTTGTTGCCTCTTTTCATAGGTGGAAATTCTAGTGTTGGTCCATATGAGGCAATTTCTCAACCTTTATAGGTTTCACATGATGATGTAGATCATTCCTTTTTTTATGCAGATTTATGTGATGCACTTATTCATGAGAGAACTAATATAAATGAGGCAAAAACAATGCCTAAATGGCTAGTGTAGACTTTGCAAGATAGCAAATTAGTTGCACCTCTATCATATCATACTCTTTTAGGATCTCACTGTGCTTCTTTTGCATCAGATTTCTATGTTATGGATGCCTCTAGTCTTTCTGATGAGAATGAGCTTGCTTCATTTGCTGAAGCACAAAATTCTGAAAATTGGATGGTTTCTATGCAATCAGAATATGATGCTTTTATGAAAAATGGTACCTAGTCTTTATGTGATTTGCCTCCTAGCAAGAAGCCCATTGGTACTAAGTGGGTATATAAGCTAAAGTGCAAGCTTGAAGGAACAGTTGATAGGTATAAGGCTAGGCTCCCATCCCACTAGTGGTCATTTTTATGCTAAATTGACTTGTTACAAAGTGGTTTCTAGTGGCCTAGCATGCAACATCACACTCGAAAGTATATTCGTGCATGTGACCCTTGCCAAAATACCAATCAATCTCTATCATGTACACATTTCCCTCTACAACCTATCATGTCCTTAGAACCTTTCCAAAAGTGGGGTCTTGATTTCATCAATCCAATTACCCCGCATGGTATTGCTACTAATAATCGCTATGTCTTATCTTGTACGGGTGATATTGCACATTGCACGGAAGCTTGGGTAGTGAAATTTGCAACGGCTTCAGTGATTGTGTGCTACTTGACTTGTGATGCTTTCCCTCATTTTTCTATACACGTGGAAATCGTTTCGTGGCACTCATTTTTTCTAATGACTTAATTACCACCCTTACCAACTACTTACAAACTATGCATAAGTTTAATACCCCTTACTATCCTTGCGCCAATGGTTTGGCTGAAAGCACTAACAAAACCTTGTTAACCATGTTAAGGAAATCAACTATTGATTGTCCATAAAGATGGGATCAATTGCTTCCTATTGTCTTACGGGCATAACTTACAACCTATAAAGTTGTTATTGGTTGTGCACCCTTTAAATCATCCTATGATTTGGAGGCCATCCTAACCATGGAAATTGTTGTTCCCAATTTACAAGTTTCCATTGAACAGAAACTTTTTTTGTAGATTTCCTTTATTCTCGATTGGCTGACCTCCACACCCTAGATGAACAATGTGTTGAAAACTTTTTACTTTTGCATGAACTCAAAATTTGTCAACCTCACAGTCCTGATTGTTTTCTAAAAATGTTGGTCTTCATTGAAAGACAGTTAGTCTTATTTTACAATTCAAAATCCGACCGCAGTATAGGAAAATTTAAAGTCTGGTGGTTTGGGCCTTACCAAATTTTGTCCTAGCTAGCTTTGGCCACATTCCACCTCAAAAATTTGATCGCAAAACTCTTACGGCTTTTGGATAATGGCTCCAAATCAAGTCAATATTACGGTTCCTTAGATTCTTGATGCCATGTCTCCGCACAAGATGTCTTGATGCTTCCCACGACTTCATGCATGGTAATCTACCTGTCACATGGTTTCTCTTTCATTGTGCACACCCACAAAATAATGGCCCACCATTTTAATTCTCTTTGGTAGTGTAATGAGTCCTTGGTGGCTGAAAACCATACTCTACGTGGTCGCTTTCAGGCATCAAATGCTAAATTGTCTAATCGTGTTGCTGCATGTGAGAACCTATGTCAATGGTATGAGCACAAGCAATGACAAATGAAACTTTTTAAAGATGTTTTTGAATTGATCACTCGTGAGTAGAAAGATGCACTATGTCATGTGCATAATTTAAAAAATGCAAATGATCATCATCAAAATAATATTGCAGTAGTCATCAAGAAAAATAAAGGTCCGCAAGATATGATTAATGAGTCCACTTATTAATGGCAATAAGCACAACAAGGGCGAGATGTTATTCATCATCATGTACAGGATCAACGATTTAATAATGCTACAATGTCTGGGGAAGAAATGTGATCACTTCTACTATGACATTTATAGAAGAATTACACAAACAGGCTATTGATGGACTTCACTCCACTTGTGCTGACTTAGTCATTGCCAACCGTACTAGCTATGCTATTTTACGACATGATTTTTGTTGATGTATTTAGGTAGTGATGTGTGTAAACACACTAGGACTGTCGGGTCACTTTTTTCCGTCTTTAGGAGGTTCCCCCCTTGTATATATGTCTATTGCCCTAATGGGATATTTATCTTTGTAGATTCTAGTGGTAACACATTCAGTATTGTGTGTTGTGCTCCAATCTTCTTCTTCTTCCTTGTGTTGTTTGCATGCTTCCACAGACATTGAACTCCAACAATTGGTATCAAAGCAGGTCACCGCTTCATCTAGGGCATCGTCAACACCCCTTCGATCACAATCTCAAAATCACACAAAATTTGGTGAGCATACTCAAGGTGATTAGGAGATCAAAATGACTCACTGTGTGGTGCGAAAATCGTGATCTGAGCTCGTTTTGGCCTTTGAATGCACTATTATAGTGCTTGTGTAGGCTAGTTTGCCTTTTTGTGCCAAAGATATATACAAGTTTCGATTTTCAATATAAGCATCTCGAAGTCTTCTACAAGTTTAGTAGAACTCAATAGGGTAGTTTTTTTTTTAATATAAAGGAAGTTCGGCGTTAGCCTACTCTCCCGGAATTGAATTAAATAAAGAAAGAAAAGTACAAGAGAAGGGGACTAGTGCCCACGGGACCCCCCAAATCCCACAAAGCAGGGGAAGCTTAGAGCTTAGATGGCATTATAAAGAAGGTTAATCACCCTCTCATCACCCTCATGAGGTGCCCACTTGGGTTTAAGCTTGTTATTGATCAAAAGGAGAACTTGATGATGTCTGAAGGGGGCGAATTTCTTACAGTTAACAATCCTTTTGCCAAGGAGGAATAATGATCTCTCAATTGACCACTCCTTGGGGGAGTCACCGAAGTTGAGAGCACATCTTTCTCGCCATATTTTCCATAGAACCTCCCCTCTGATGGCGTTCTAGAGAGTCGCGGAGCAGCCGATCGCTTCTCCCAGTAGGGCTTGCTGCCAACTGAGATGTTTCTGAAGTCTAATTTTCTTTCCAACCGTCTGCGAGAGTCTGTTGGAGTTGGGGCAGGTAAAGAAGATGTGTGGAACATCTTTGATAGACCGGTAGCATCGTTTGCACCAGGGAGAAATCCCACAAAGTTTGCTAGCCTTAAGGTTGATCCAGATTCCATGATGAAGAATTTGCCATAAGAGGACAGACTTTTTGATTTCTATGAGGGGGTGCCAGATAGCCATGAACTTCATGTCCCACCGAAGCCGCGTCCATGACAGGCACCACTTCTTGTTGAGGTTAACCTGATAGTCAATCGTTTCTTTGATGTTCGGGATTTTTGATAGGCTATTCCCGTTGTGCCATTTGAGACCAAGCGAGCTCAATGTGTCGTGTCCCATGAGAAGGCGAGTTTTGTGTCGATCCCAGGCGAGACATCTGCTTTGCAAAGTGTTCCATTCTTCGTACGAAATGTTGATGCAAGGGTCAATATCCTCGAAGTTGATCCAGTGGTTGGTGTCTTGTTTCTAGAGATGTTTCCATTTTTTCAAGCCTTTGTTCCATAACTTCTTGGCATTTTGAATGTTCCAAGATTCCACACTCCGGATGCCATGGATCGAAAACCAGATAGAGTCATTTTGTCTGATGCCGGCTGCCCACTTCCAGTCTTCACTAATTCTTGTGTAGCTTTTGACTTTATTCCAACTCTTCCATAGGGAGCACACGAGATTAGAGCCTTTCGGGAAGATGGGGATCAAGGAAAATAGCAAGGTCAAGATGTCGAGATTCTTCCAGTTTGGGAAACCCATGAGAGCCAACTCATTCTTGTTTCTGAAGATCAACTTGGCCCATGAGGCCTCCCCATTGCACCAAGCCTTAATCATCCATTTGGCTACCAGTTTGTTAGCCATGCACCCAATGTCTAGGATACCAAGTCCCCCACTATCTCTAGGGCTAGTGTAGATGGACCACTTGATTTTAGGCACCCCCCTTCTATTGTGATCGCCCATCCAAAGGAAGTTTCTACAAATATTATCCTGTTTGGAAAGATCTTGGTCTTTCGGTCTCCAACAGGAGAGGAAATAAATGGTAGAAGAAAGGAGGAACGTGTTGATAACCATCGCACGACCAGCAGGATTGATTTGCATACCTCTCCAATAGTTAAGCTTGTTTTCGAGTTTGGCCAGCACCCAATTCCACCGTTGTTCCATAGAGATGCCAAACCCTAAGGGGATCCCAAGAAGCCGAAAATTTTGGCCCTGTGGAATGATTTGACAGCCATGATCAATGAGAAGGCTGGGCCGAGACCCCACAATAGCTCTAAAGGCGGTCTTAGAGTGGTTGATTATGGAACCAGAGGCTTCACAAAAAGTAGCAAGACACCTCCAGAATGTCTCCAGGCTGGTACTATCATTGTGAACAAACGCGTTCATATCATCGGCAAAAAGTCTCATGGTGATCTGATTGTGTTCGTGAGGCAAACGGAGGCCTTTGATATTACCAGCTTCCACCTGGTGCGCCACAAGCCTGCTAAGCCCCTCCGTGGGGATGGCAAAGAGAAGGGGAGCCAATGGGCACCCTTATCTGATAGATCTTCTAAGTTTGATCACCTTCAAAAGTTTTCCGTTAATGTTAATTTGGGTCGATGCATTTCCGAGAAGGGTCGCGATCATCTTGGTGAATTTCTGACTACATCCAAGATCTTGGAGCGACTGCAGGATATAGTCCCATTCTAGCATGTCGTAGGCTTTATCAAAGTCTATCTTGAGGAAGACCACATCTCAGGGTATTTTAGTCAGTGGCCATGGCTAAAAGTAGTGATGTATTCCGTATGTCCGCTGTTGAGGATAAGTTGGACAGTACAATTACCCATTGTGGGCTTATATGATGTGTCATGTATTGGTTGCAAGAGGGGTGTGGAATATTGTGCAAGGTGTTAAAAACATCCTATTACACTTGCTGAAACAGAACAAAGATTACGATCACCACATGCTTGAGAGATGACTCTCCTCCCAACCTTATGCCTGTATATATAGTTGCTTGAACTAATGAGGACCACAAATGTAACTAGAGTCCACAAGTGCATGTGCAATCTCCTCCACTCATTTCATATCCACCACTAGAGTCTATTAGTGGCTGGAGTGATCTCGACCACTACTTTAGTACCTTCCACTAGAGTCCACTAGTGGTTGTTGTACTCACCTCTTGAGTTAAGTCCACTAGACTCAAGTTAACTCACCTTAACTTGAGTAAGAAGGCTCTAGAGCTCTTTGGGCAAAAGTCTCTCCCCATGCTCCCCATGGGAGTTGAACCCAAGACCTCCTCCTTCAAAACCATGAGACTTAAACACTAGGCTAAGTGGATTACTTGAATATGAGAGCACATGAACTTATGCTTGAGTCTATTCTTGAGATCTTTGGTCCTACATACAAGTGACCAAATGGTATCCGATTTCAGATCTGTCTGAAGCCATTGGATCCCTGCATCATAGACTTACTTTATTACATTCTTCCCCCCTGGGAAAAGATTTTCTTCCTCAAAAATAAAGCTATATATAATAACTGTAGGCAACCCCCGAGCCTCATGTTCTAAAACTGGAAGAACATGGTCATGTTCTAGAACTGGAAGAACATGTCTCATCTTTGTGGTGGTATCCCTGCCCAAATGATTCAAAACACTATCTGGGTTTGCACTTTGATGAACGGGACAAAGTACAAACTAGTGCACTTTGATGAACGGGACAAAGTACAAACTAGTGCACTTTGATGAACGGGACAAAGTACAAACTAGTGAAGAATAATAAGGGTGGATCTAAACACATCCCTCGCCAGTTCATAGTTTCTGGATATGCGATCTAGGCACAAACATGTGAACTAGGTGGATTCAAATTACTAGTCCCTTTCTAGGCACGACTGGTGCATGGACTTAGTAATGAAGGTGGAAATCTTATCCCTCGCAAGACTTTAAGAATTCTTGATTCACTTGAATTTTTTTTGGAGAACTTGAAGTTTGGTTGTCCCATACATCTAACTTAGATGTTTGTACAATGGTTTACTTTGATCCAATAGTTACTTGATTTTTTTTTTTTCACCCATCTAGAGGACTACTTTGTCCTAATGAGTTTAAAAATCCTTTGTAAACTGCAGGAGAAAGTTTACCATTTCGGTGGGATCAACCATACTAACTTCACCAATTCAAATTCAAAATGAAAATTGTCCAACTTAGGACACTTTTCTCAAAGACTTTAACTGAAAGTTCTCGGGAATTGTCAATCTGATGAGCAATTCCTAACTTCCCTATTCTAGAGTATACTGGACTCTAGGAAATCATTTATGCTATAACTTGAAGCAAACTCAAATAAATAAGTCCACTTAGACTTATTTTCTTTTGAAGATTGAAAAGGTTCTTGTACATAACATCATTAATTGTCATGACTTTAAAAAATTACTTGATTCCTAAAGATCAATTAATATTTGTCTTGGTTTCTTTTTTAAGCCTTGAGTTAGCTTAAATAGAATCAAGCAAGTTTCCTTCAAAAGTTTTCGCATCAATTGAAGTCCTTGCATCATGCCTCGAGATGCATTTTCTGGAAACTAACAACTATGAACACTAGAGTTCCAGGGATTCTAGAAGTTCAATTCTTCTACTTATTTTCATCAATGTTTGATGAATATTAGAGTATTAAACCTTCCAAAATTTGTTGAACTTACTTGTTTCAACAGAAACTTCCCTACTTAGGTGCATGAAAATGAACATCCAAAAACAACTAAATCCTCGTTAGTTGCTAAGAATGTCTACAAACTTAGACTGAGCATGCATATTGGAAAGTAGCTCTATTTACTTTCAACATGCTTTCTTTTCCTCAAGACTCCTACTAAGTGCTACCTATGTATCACTTTTTAGGAAAAAATAGACTAGATACTTAGTTGCATGATGGTTAAGATCCTTGCAACTAGGTAATTTTCTATTTTTTCCACCTAGCTAAGTTAAGTTAGAAAAAGAAAGGAATGAAAGTATATGTGTTCAGCTACTTACCAAAAGATCATGCGTATGCACATGCATCTAATTGCATGCAAATGTATGTTCATGTATGCAAATGCCCATTCTTGGGTGCAAATGCATGTGAGTTCATGCAAGTGTAATGAACTTAAGCAAATCTTGAGCTTATTAGGTATGCAAAAAAGCATCCATGCAAAAACAACCTGCTTGCTATTCTGGCAAAAGGTAATTATTCAAAGTGCATAAACTGGAGAATTAACTACCTTTCTCAAGCAAGTGCAAACTTGATGTGCATAAAACATTCTTTTATGCACAAATAATCTTTTCATTTTTTGTGCATGAATGGAAATAGAAATTTCAATTGCATGCCTAAAACTGAAAAGTACTTTGCATACTTTTGTGTCATTTCAATATTCTTTAGTCCTCTAATTAGATTTCATATTGAGATAATCATAATTGGACTATGCTTTTAGTCCTAATTAATGCATCCTAAATGAAAGCATTCGAGCAAACAAATATCAAAATGAAAACATAACTTGGAAAATACTTAGCTCCACATAGAGCTACGTCCATCCTCTGATCCTTTGGAAAAGACATCTTCTTTCGTGATTGGAGATCAAGAACCCAACCCTTTGATCAAGAGCTTGCTTCGTCATGTCCTCTTCTTTGAGGAAATGATGCCTTCCTTGTGCCTTTGCTCACCAAAGATATGCTCTCAAGCTTGGTTGGGATACCAGCAAACAAAAGCCTCAATTGTAGTGCTTCGATCTGCTCCGTATTGTTGAAAGATCAACTGCCACCTTTGATGCTTGCTTTCGTGGCTAAGGGAGAGTCCTAAGACTCAATAGACCTCGGGTTCCAACACCGAACTGGGCGACCTGCAACAGCTTTTGTTCTGGAGATCTGAATATCGTTGAGTATAGTTGTTATTGAGATGGCATTATATACATGAATATTGTCTTGGCGTCGAGGACAAGAGATGGATCTGATCTCTCAGATGTCACGGTATCAAGTCCCGTCACTACGCCAAGAGAATATATTTAACAGCTATCTCACGCACACAGGCGCCCGGTTCGGATCCGGAATCTGATAGTACTACCACACCTTGTTTGGACTTTGGCAGCGCCGAATAACGATTAGAATCGGATGCGTCAAATTGTGTTCATAAAGAGTACTTGTCTTCATGGATATGCGAGCCTCTCAGTAGAGGACAGGTTCCGTGTTCGAATCTCCCGCGGGCTGACGGTAGGAATCTTCTCTCTTTCGCTCCTGGTTGCATCCTTCTTCAGCGCCGTCTGCAAACAATATAAATTGCTCTCCAATCTAAGCGTAGCGAACGCCTGTGGGCTCGTGGATAAGCTAGCGCTTCTAAACGGGAGATGAGAGTTCGAATCCCAGTGTGCTCGTAACAGAGATAGCCTCCTTATCTTTTGCTTCTACCCCACGGAGACTTGTATCAAATAAAACTGGCAGGTAGAGAAACCCATCGTGAGCGCGTTGTCATGTTGAATAAGGCGCTTACTTCTAACAGCGCGGGCGCAGGTTCGATTCTTGTGCATGGCAAACAGGATGAATGGCTTTTTTGGGATAAAGCTTTTCAAGCTTTTGCATCTACATACGGGCTTGGGTTGCGATTTCGCCTCTCCAATAATGTAGATCTTTGCTCCTCGTCTCCCACCAGAAAACTCCATGCACGAGATTGAAAGAAGAAAGAATGATGACGCTACTAGAAGGTAATAGAGAGGATACTTCAAATGGAAGCTAATGAAGAAGATCATGAGCCATAAAGGTCACCATGGGAGCTTGCCTAGAGCTCTGATACCAATGAAATAGAACAAAGATTACGACCACCACATGCTTGAGAGACGACTCTCCTCCCAACCTTATGCATGTATATATAGCTGCTTGAACTAATGAGGACCACAAATGTAACTAGAGTCCACAAGTGCATGTGCAATCTCCTCCACTCCTTTCATATCCACCACTAGAGTCTATTAGTGGCTGGAGTGATCTCGACCACTACTTTAGTACCTTCCACTAGAGTCCACTAATGGTTGTTGTACTCACCTCTTGAGTTAAGTCCACTAGACTCAAGTTAGCTCACCTTAACTTGAGTAAGAAGGCTCTAGAGCTCTTTGGGCAAAACTCTCTCCCCATGCTCCCCATGGGAGTTGAACCCAAGACCTCCTCCTTCACAACCATGAGACTTAAACACTAGGCTAAGTGGATTACTTGAATATGAGAGCACATGAACTTATGCTTGAGTCTATTCTTGAGATCTTTGGTCCTACATACAAGTGACCAAACGGTATCCGATTTCAGATCTGTCTGAAGCCATCGGATCCCTAGATCATAGACTTACTTTATTACACCTGCAAACACAATTGCTCAAGGTGATGCAAATTGCATCAAAGATGATGATATTCTTCATGTTCATATTCGTGTTGTCATTCCTACTACACTACTATAGAGCAAATTCGTTGGGATGGTAGAGATGCTTAAGCACATGCATTGATAGCCTTGTCTATCAAACGTACCATTATTCCTCACATTCTCTCTTGTAGAACAATTAAGGATGCTTGGGATACACTTACCACTTTATACCAGGCAAGGAATGAGGCTCGCGTTGCTTACCTCTGAAAATAGTTGGAGAGTGAGCACATGAATGAAGGAGATTCCATGGACATTTTTCTGACAAAGATCAAAGATTTGAAAGAACAATTGACTTCTACTGACGAAGTCTTACCTAACAGCTCACTTCTGTAGACCATTCTGAATGGTTTTCCCAATTGATATCAGAGTTTGGCTTCTACTCTTCATTTGGTGATGAAAGACAATCCAAATGCCTTAACATTTGAGGAGTTAGTCTCTGTTATGTTTCACGAAGATCAGTCTACGCAGAATAGGTCCATTATGCATGTTGTAGATCAGGCTTTCTTGGCTAGTTATAAGGGAAAAGGTAAATGGAGCTCTTTTACTAGTAAGCAAAAATCTGCTAATTCTACACAATCAAAGAAGGATGATAGAGATGACAAGAAAACAAAAAAGTAGAAATTGTTTTGCAAGTATTGTAAAGAAAATGATCATGTCATAAAGAATTGTCCAAAATTGGCTGCAAAAGAGGCAAAGAAAAAAGGGGTTAGAATGGTTGTTGTAGAGGCCTCTACACCAAAAACAGAGTCTGCTAATCTAGTGCAAAATGAAGAATGGAAATTTAATACTATTTGTAGTTTTAATCCATCTTCTCTTGCATAGTGTATGTATGCAGTAAACGCAAATGATTGGTACTTTGATAGTAGGGCAACCAAACATATTACCTTGTAGTGCAGTTTCTTCACTTCACTCGAGCCTACCTCTATAGGGAATACTATCACATGTGCCAACAACTCCTCTTATCCTGCCATGGGAGTTGGTAAGATCATTTTGACTATTGTTGATGGTAGTTCTTTTACATTGTCAGATGCTTTATTTGTGCTAGGGATCAAGAAGAATCGATTATCAGTTTTAGCTTTAGCCAAGATTGGCTTGGTTGTGAAATTTTTTGATGACAGATGTACAGTTCATGATCTATCAAATGGTTATGTGATTATTATTCTTGGCATTTGATGTTGTAGGTTGCATAAGCTCATAGACTATGCAAAATTTGTGAATGATTGGAGGGGAGGAATATATGTCTTCTGAGTTTAATGCATTTCTTGTTGAACATGGGATAAAACATTAGTGTATAGTGTCATATACACCTCAACAAAATGGAGTTGTTGAATGGAAGAACAACTCACTCATGGAGATGGCGAGGTGTATGTTCAAGAGTCAAGCTTTACCACATAGTTTTTGGCTTGAGGTTGTTATGTGTGCACCCTATGTACTTAACAGGTTTCCCACTAAATCATTGTAATCTATCACTCCATATGAGGCTTGGCATGGCCGCTAGCCATCTGATGCTCAAGTGCATGTTTTTGCTTGTTTGGCATATGCATTAGTGCCTAAATAACAACATAGGAAATCGGATGATAAAGTAGTAAAATGTATTTTTGTTGGGTATAGTTCTGAAAGCAAAGGCCATCATCTATATTATCCACAGACTAAACGCATTTTGGTTAGCCATGATGTTCTTTTTGTGGAAGATGCTATTCAGCCATTACTTTCATGTGCTAAGGAGACATCTATTAGCTTCAAAGACATATATGACACTTTGCTGCCCTTTTTTTACAGGTGGACAGTCTAGTGTTGGTCCTAATGAGGCAACTTCTCAGCCTTTATAGGTTTCATGTGATGATGCAAATCGTTCCATTTCTGATGCAAATTTACATGATGCACTTGTTGATGAGAGAGTTGATATTGAGGAGGCAAAAACTATGCCAAAACGGCTGGTGCAGATTTTGCATGACAGCAAATTAGATGCACCTCTGGCATATCGTACTCGTTCAAGCTCTCATAGTGCCTCTTTTGCATTAGATTGATATGCTATGGTTGCCTCTAGTCTCTATGATGAGAACGAGCCTGTTTCATTTGATGAAGCAAAAAATTCAGAAAATTGGATGGTTGCTATGCAATCTGAATATGACGCTATAATGAAGAATGAAACTTGGTCTTTGTGTGACTTGCCTCTTGGCAAGAAGGCCATTCGCACTAAGTGGGTATACAAGCTAAAGCATAAGCCTGATGGAACAGTTG
The DNA here is from genome assembly GCA_020310875.1 of Ceratopteris richardii. Taxonomy (NCBI): domain Eukaryota; kingdom Viridiplantae; phylum Streptophyta; class Polypodiopsida; order Polypodiales; family Pteridaceae; genus Ceratopteris; species Ceratopteris richardii. The sequence continues at coordinate 188,100,423 of CM035418.1, read as the reverse complement.
AGAGATATAAGGCTAGGCTTGTTGCAAAGGGTTATGCTCAAGAAAGAGGAATTGATTTTGATGAGTCCTTTGCTCCTACTTGTTGAATGACTATTGTTCATAGCATCTGTGCACTTGTAGCTCATCATGGTTGGAATGTACATCAGTTGGACATTAATACTGCATTTCTCAATGGTGATTTGCATGAAGAAATGTATGTTTTTCAACCTGTGTCTTTGTGCAGAAAGGGCATGAAAACCAGGTGTGCAAGTTAAAGAATGCATTATATGGTTTCAAGCAAGCACCACATGTTTGGTATGAAAAGATACATGCCTATTTGAGTGCACATGGTTTTGAGAACAGTCCAACTGAGAGCACCTTATATGTTAAGCATGCAAATGATGTGCTTCTGATCATTGTTGTGTATGTTGATGACATGCTGCTCAATAGTCCTCATGAGAAGCATATTGCTCATTTTAAGGCTGATTTGCATGCCTCATTTGAGATGTCAGATTTGGGCCATTTGCATCATTATTTCTACATTCATTTTATGCAAGTTGATGGCAGAATAGCTTTGTGTGACATGAAATATATCGACACATTATTGCAGTGTTTTGGCCTTGAAGAGTGTAAACCTATTACCATTCGTATGGAGGCAGGTTTATGATTGAGTCTTCATGATGCCGGAGATTCATTTGATGTTGTTCTCTATCAATAGGCTGTTGGATGCTTGATTTACTTATGCATTACTCGGTTAGATATTCAGTTTGTTGTCTCACAGATGAGCAAGTTTATGCAGTGCCCAGGTGTCAAGTATTGGCACACGGTTAAGCGCATCTTTTGCTACTTGAGTGCTACTCGGCTATTTGGATTGTTTTATCCTAAGGGGGGATCACTACCACCAGAGTTACATGCTTTTTCTAACTGTGACTGGGCTGGTTGCTATGACACTTGTGTGTCCACCAATGGTTTTTGCTTCATGCTTGGTAGCTCATGCAAATCTTGGTTGAGCAAGAAGCAGCCTACTATGGCCACTTCCAGTTGTGAGGCTGAGTATAGTGAAACTTTCATAGCGACTGTTGAGTGTGTGTGTGGCTAAGATGCCTTATGGATGATTTGGGTGTTGGTTAGTCTTCTGCAACCACCATCTTCACTGACAGTCACAGCGCATTGGCATTTGTGAAGAACCCTATGTTCCATGCTCGCATTAAGCACATTGAGGTGCATTATCATTATCTTAGGGAGAGGTTCTCTACTGGAGAGATGTGAGGTTCTCTTAAAGCATTGGATTTGAGATGCGACATAATAAATTGACGCACATTAGATGTGTAGAATCAGAGTAGATGTTAGAGGGTTTTTCAAATGTTAGAGGGATTTCCATAAGAAGATTTTTGGCTTCCAAATCGATGAATGGAAATACAAGTTTAGCGAAAGAGTGATATAATATGCTATCTCGTAACAATGAAACTATTACCTATGAATCATGAACCCAAATATGTCATGATAAAGAAATTATTACCCATGAATCGTGAGAGAGTGTTTCAATCTTCCTTTATTTTTATTTTAGCTTTTACAGAAGATAAGTGCACACATGTTTTCGTGACTCTCTCATGGTAGAGTGCGTCCTTTAGTCCAGGGTTTACGATTACATCGTATACACCCAATGAAAGGCAATAAACCACCCAATGAACGGCATTAATCAGTAGCCTTTTTCTTGTGGTTTTAAAACGTTAATCTCTCTCTTTCTCTCTCTCTCACACACACCATCCATGAACCTCTAGAAAACGTGAATACCATAGTGGTAGTAAGCTTTTGCTGCGAGCATCTGATTTTTTTTTTTTTTTTTTAAAGGAGGCTCAGTAAGTACTTACTCTCTCTGCTTTAACTTTGAAAGTACAATTATACATGCGAATGGGCATAGTACCCGCAGGATCTCTTGTGATTTTTTTTTAAATTTTTTTAAAGGAGGTTCAGCAAGTATTTAGTGTCTCGACTTTAACTTTGAAAGTATAAGTTTACAGGTGAATGAGCATAGTATCCATAGAATCTCCTATATCTCACAAAGCTGGAGTTATACTGGGCTACAATTGGTTTAAACTGGCAAGAGCCATTACATGTACAGCCCAAGAGTTGAACACTAAACTTTTGCCTCAAGAGGTCAAAGCTTTACCAAATCACCTACAAAAAAAGTTGAACTATAAACTTCCGTCTCAAGAGGCCAAAGCTTTACCAAACCACCTATGAAACATAGAGTAACGAGCGTGATTTATGAGAGAGCGAAATTTCTTTAAAGTGATTAAATATGGTACAATTCATAACTTTTATTCAAGTATCGATTAGCTCTCAGCCGTCATCGTTAGAACACGCATGTGCGAAATCTAGATTCCTCTTTGCGTCTTTCGATGCCTTTTCACCACTGTCCTGGACTGTGTAATCTTTTTTCTCTTTTCAATCATTACCTTCCTCTTCTCTGTTTGGTTATATTATGTCGTCTATATATTAATACATTTCTTGGAACGAAGAACCTCATTCTAGAAACATGGGTAATTTATGACTATTTGTTTATACACAATTTGTAACGTTATTAGCATCATGCTCTTTTGCGCGGGATGATCGTTGCGGATGGGAATACGTTCACCTATAATTATCGTGCAATATGTGCGTGCTGGATTTGAATCAAAATGCTGCAAATAATGGATAAATGCAAAACATATCATGTTATGATGATGCGAGAGAGGAAAAAAAAAAAAGGCAGAAAGTAGACCTTCGTGGATCCACGGCTAACATAGTTGAGAGGGAGACTGAGTTCTGCTTGGGAGACTAAATTTCTGGTAGTCGGGGCGAGAACTCCTTGATTTTTCTGAGTGTGCTGCAGGAATGTTTTCGAATCTCTAGGACTACAGACACAGCGCATTTGATTTTCCCGCACAGGCCCACAAACTGTTGTTTTTAGATCTTCATTACATGTATTTGCACTGAAATTTCATCGAAAAGGGATTTTCTATGAATCAATGTTGTGGGAGAGATTGTGGGCACGTCTATATGAAGCACTAAACCATTATGAACCCTAAACCCTACATGGATCTGCACTGAACTTTCACAGAAAAGGATCTGCCCACAAACTGTTGTTTTAAGATCATCATTTTCCGCGAGGATTTGCACTAAACCATGATGAACCCTAGATGGGTCTGCGCTGAAATTTCATCGAAAAGGGATTTTCTGTGAATTAATGATGTGGAAGGGATTGTGGGCACGTATGCGTGTGCCTAATGCAAAAATAAAGAAAGCGGCAACGCAGATTTCTGTGTGATTTCAAACTGACAAGATGAATTGTGCCGTCTCCAAAAGCTGATAACAACACATATCTGTTCAAGTCTGCGGAATAGATTCTCAGGTACCGCCTCTAGATTTCTTCGAAGATATGCCGTGTTCTGCATAAATTGTGCACATGCGCACGTCCATATAAATAACAGAATATGCGGATAACGGTGATTACTCCTTGTCATCAGTGCTCACGAAAAACTTTGTTATGAACCAATCAACATACCTCGTGCTCTAACCGGGATTTTTAAACATCAACTTGTTTCAAAAGGCGTTGCGCATTTTCTTCCGGTTTTTTAAGATAAATAAATGAAAATATCACGTCTTTAAAGGTGGAACTAATAAACAAATATCTTTATTTTAATCATTATTATTCATGTCTTGATTGCGAGAAGTTTCAGTGTTAGTATCCTTTGAGGAGAGTAATTACTGTCAAAATAGCTGCACAAGGCACTCTCTGCAGCTTGCAAACAAGGTTGAAACTCAAACTTTGAACTTAATGTAGCGAGGCTAGCTACCACTCTAAAATGAAAAACCTAACTAGTGCTAAATGAACTTTGAAGTTAAGGGTATGTGAGATGCAGACAATGGAATTACAAGATTGACCTAACCAATGACCACCAGTTACAGTTGGCTTTTTAATCAGTATGGTATAATACATATGCACATTGCCATATCTTTATACATAGCTATCTACATCTTGTCATATAGACTTTTTTTTTCAAGAGCTTCTTTCACACTTTTCCTTTAAAAAAAGGGTGATCTCAAACAACAGCCAGCAAAATAAAGAATCCTCCAAATTCTTAGGCGATTCAAAATAAAGCATCAAATTGAAAAGGCCAATTCTTTTTGGCAATCCTAACCGTACAATTACATTATAAAGGCGGCTTTCATGAACATTGGATTACATGCAGCTTTCAATAATTCGTTTGGCACAGTCCTCAGATAGCCGTGCTGAGGGTGCGCAAAGCCTATCATTACGAATCCATAATAGAGAATTGATCCTGAATGCCCGCAGCTTATAAGGAAAGGCTTCATAGATGTACTCAGCAAACCGATAACTCCTACATTAATAGATCAGAGAGAGAGAGAGAGAGAGAGAGAGATGGGTGGGGTGTGGTATTTCGGGAGCGATGGGGTAGCGAGATTTGTCCGGGACAACAGTCGAAGGACTGTGTCCCCGTACTACGAGGAGTATCAACGTCCGACCACATCAGAGGAGCCTAAGGTCCTCATATACCGTCCTACCAACCAGGTCGTTCGCTCGTTCAACGATCTGCAAGGAAAGCTGATGGATCTAGGTTGGCGTAAACTGTCGCCGACTGTTCAACATCCCCGTATAATGCAGTTCCTAAGATGCGGCCCTTCGTCGATTCACCTCATTACCTTGCCCACTGACTTCAGCTGCTTCAGCTTCCTGCATATGGTCGACATACTCATGAAGAATCACGAGCATTTCGCTATGCGCGATCATATCTAATGTCCCTTCCGTATAAGGTTTATCTTCTTCCATGCTTGTGAAACACAATTCCTGCCTCCTGTGTACAAGTCTTCCTAAGGCTTCTCCCCTTGCAGGAATAGCTGCAGGAAACTTTTCATGCTTTCCCTTCCTAATTGTTTCATAAAATCTGCTCCCAATCTAGCAGCTTGCTAATACGCTGTACTACTAAAATTTGAATCCATCTCCTGTAAAATAATTAACTGCACTTTCCTCAAATTTACTGATGCATGCGCGTTCTTACCCATTAAAATACTGATTAGAATTAACAAAACGAGAAAAAGTAATCATCTATGCAAATAAATAACTCTGCAAACATCTCTACAATACCTCATAAGTAAACAACTTTGACGAGTTCTCTAAAGAATGCTCGAGTAG
>CM035418.1:188012747-188090247 GCA_020310875.1 Ceratopteris richardii | reverse complement strand
ACACACATGCATATGCATACGCACATGCATGCACACATGTATGCACAATATGCATACACATGCATATACATACACATGCATATGCATACACACATGCATACACACTATGCATATACATACACATGAATATGCATACACACATGCATACACATTATGCATACACACATGCATATACATACACACATTCATACACACTATGCATACACACATGTTTAGGCATACACACATGCATATGCATACACACATGCATACACACATGCATACACAATATGCATACACACATGCATACACACTATGCATACACACATGCATACACACATGCATACACACTATGCATACACACATGCATATGCATACACATGCATATGCATACACATGCATATGCATACACATGCATATACATACACATGCATATGCATACACACATGCATACACACATATACATACACATGCATATACATACACATGCATATGCATACACACATGCATACACACTATGCATACACACATGCATATGCATACAGACATGCATATGAATACACACATTCATATACATACACACAAGCATACACACTATGCATACACACATGCATATGCATACACATGCATACACACTATGCATACACACATGCATATGCATATACATACATCCATATGCATACACACATGCATATGCATATACACCCATGCATATGCATACACATGCATATACATACACATGCATATACATACACATGCATATACATACACATACATGCATATGCATACACACATGCATATGCATATACATACATGCATATGCATACACACATGCATATACATACACATGCATATGCATATACATACATGCATATACATACACATGCATATACATATACATACATGCATATGCATACACACATGCATATACATACACATGCATATACATACACATGCATATGCATACACACATGTATCTATATACACACATGCATATGCATACACATGCATACACACTATGCATACACACATGCATATGCATATACATACATCCATATGCATACACACATGCATATGCATATACACCCATGCATATGCATACACATGCATATACATACACACATGCATATGCGTATACATACATGCATATGCATACACACATGCATATACATACACATGCATATGCATATACATACATGCATATACATACACATGCATATACATATACATACATGCATATGCAGACACACATGCATATACATACACATGCATATACATACACATGCATATGCATACACACATGTATCTATAGATTTTTTAGGGTTTATATATATATACATACATACATACATACATACATATATATATATATATATATATATATATATATATATATATATATATATATATATATATATATATATATATATATATATATATATATATATATATATAACATCTCCACATTGGATCGGATGGGATCTCCACGTACACCATGGGGAGCGCATGACCATGACGACTCCAAGATATATCACATACGTGATGAAGCTTCGGTCTTGGATGTGGCCGAAAATTCCATGCGTCAATACATTTGACAGCTTTGCTCCATAAGAGTTTGGACATTCTGTAATGTTAAAATGGAGCGAACACGATAAGGATTCCAAAAATTATATCACACAGTCGATATATGAAGATTATCGGCTAGCACCTTGGCATCCTATAGTGAGCTCAGAATGGATTCCGCATACAGCACGCGAGGTGATGTCTCATCGGCAGTCCGAGGCTCGCCATGCTTTTAGAGTAGGCTTATCGAAGCCTGTATGGTTAGATGTTGAAGAGTGGGAATGGATTCAGTATGAGCAGCAACATACTCCTGATCGATATCGTCAGCAGCGAGATGTGGCGGCCACACATTTAGATACAGTTGGAACGTCGCATTTAGGTAGCTGCGGATACGACAATATGTGCTCAATTTCTAAGTATCATTTTAATTATTGAATTTGTTTGTGTTAAGCACATCATGTATGTTGATCTAACGTTTTGTATATTTATGATAGGAGTTGGCAGTGGGTCGTCCTTCGACGCGAACCGAAGAAGCTTATGGATATCATCATGGATTGGCTGCACTGTTGTAGGACTTAGAGGGATGCAATGCGATCATTTCATGGGAGAATCTATGATAAGGTAAACTTATAGCTTGGTTTCGTATATTTAGTTATTGTTTATAAATGTCATGTCAAGTTGTCTCATATGCTTTGTTGCAAGATTGTAGGTGTAAATGTTTCGATCCCCTTGCACATATGTATGGTAGTGCTTTGCCACAATTTTGTATTACACTCCTATGTGGCAATGATGCACCATAATTTTGTATTCGGTTCCTATATGGAAGTGCTTTGTCACATATTGTATTCGGTTCCTATATGGAAGTGCTTTGCCACACTCTTGTACATCCTTCATTTATGGAATATACAACTTTTTGTACATGATTCATGGTTCATTTTTGCTCATCTCATTTGCATCCGACAGTATTTTGCTATATAGAATCATGTTTTGGTTGCCATTAGAGTACATATCACATGTACTCAGTTTTCTTTGAGCAGAGTGTATTGTCTTTTGCTAAGCAACATCATAGTAATGTTGTTTTAGCAAAAGACAACACACTCTCCCCAAAAAACATTTTGCAGATATTGTCGTCGGTATAGGAGTCGGTAATCCCAGCAATCATTGGTATAAGCGTCGGTATGACTGTCAAAAATACTAATGCATATACCGATGCTATGGTTCCGACGCGCATACCGACCCCAACACCGACGTCGCGGGCAAATTGAGCCCGTTCATTTTCCTCGGTAAAAGCCTCGGTATACCCTCATATGTTGTACTAGTGTGTGTGTGTGTGTGTGTGTGTGTGTATATATATATATATATATATATATATATATATATATATATATATATATATATATATATATATATATATATATATATATATATATATATATATATATATATATATATATATATATATAACCTAAGAATTTAAAGATCTATTTTTTAGATATTTAATTATTTATATTTTATGTTTTTATATTTTTCCCTAATGTTTACATACATTTAAATAGAATATTTACACATTATAATTTCTTCCCTATTTTTACATATATATGATTATATAAATTGTATTAATCCTAAAACTTTATTTAGGATGTGTTTGTGTGTAAAAACCCTTAAATCCTATATATATATATATATATATATATATATATATATATATATATATATATATATATATATATATATATATATATATATATATATATATATATATATATATATATATATATATATATATATATATATATATATATATATATATATATATATATATATATATATATATATATATATATATATATATATATATATATATAAACCCTAGAAAATCTAAAGATCTATTTTTTAGATATTTAATTATTTATATTTTGCACATACTAATTTTTTTGCTAATGTTTACATACATTTAAACAGAATATTTACACATTATAATTTTTTCCCTATTTTTACATATATATGATCATATAAATTAATAGTCATCTTAAAACTTTATGTGTGTATGCAATATGTATGTGAGTGTGTATGTGTATGATGTGTGGGTATTGATATGTATGTGAGTGTGTATGTAATATGTATGTAAGTATGTATGTATATGTGTATATGCATATGTGTCTGTATGTAATATGCATGAGTGTATGTAATATGTATGTGTGTGTGTGTGTGCATGTATATATGTATATGTGTGCACATGTATGTATGTAAGTATATGTATGTATGCATAAGCATGTGTGTATGTATATGTGTGTGTGTACATGTATGTATGTATATATGTGTGTGTGTACATGTATGTATGTATGTATATGTATGTATGCATATGCATGTGAGTATGCACATATGTGTGTGTATGTGTATGCATGTGTGTATGTAATATGTATGTGAGTGTGTATGTAATACGCATGTGTGTATGTAATATGTATGTGAGTATGTGTATGCAAATGTGTGTGTATGTATGTATGTATGCATATGCATGTGTGTATGTACATGTGTGTGTACATGTATATATGTATATGTGTGTGTACATGTATGTATGTGAGTATGAGTATGCATATGTGTGTGTATGTATATGCATGTGTGTATGTAATATGCATGTGTGAATGTAATATGTATGTAAGTATGTGTATGTATGCATATGCATGTGTGTATGTATATGTGTGTGTGTACATGTATGTATGTATATGTGTGTGTACATGTATGTATGTATATGTGTGTGTACATGTATGTATGTATATGTGTGTATGCATATGTGTGTCTATGTATGTATGCATATGCATGTGAGTATGCACATGTGTGTGTATATGTATATGCATGTGTGTATGTAATATGTATGTGAGTGTGTATGTAATATGCATGTGTGTATGTAATATGCATGTGTGTATGTAATATGTATGTGAGTATGTGTATGCATATATGTGTGTATGTATGTATGTATGCATATGCTTGTGTGTATGTATACATGTGTGTGTGTGTACATGTATGTATGTATATGTGTGTATACATGTATGTATGTATGAGTATGTGAGTATGTATATGTGTGTGTGTATATGTGTGTGTGTATGTATATGCATGTGTGTATGTAATATGTATGTAAGTATGTGTATGTATGCATATGCATGTGTGTATGTATATGTGTATGTGTGCATGTCTGTGTGTGTGTACATGTATGTATGTATGTATATGTGTGTGTACATGTATGTATGTGAGTATGAGTATACATATGTGTGTACGTATATGCATGTGTGTATCTAATGTGCATGTGTGCATGTAATATGTATGTAAGTATGTGTATGTATGCATATGCATGTGTGTATGTATATGTGTGTGTGTACATGTATGTATGTATATGTGTGTATGCATATGTGTGTGTATGTATGTATGCATATGCATGTGAGTATGCATATATGTGTGTGTATGTATATGCATGTGTGTATGTAATATGTATGTGAGTGTGTATGTAATATGCATGTGTGTATGTAATATGTATCTGAGTATGTGTATGCATATGTGTGTTTTTTTATGTATGTATGCATATGCATGTGTGAATGTATACGTGTGTGTGTGTGCATGTATATATGTATATGTGTGTATGTATACGTGTGTGTACATGTATGTATGTATGCATCTCTCTCTATGTTTGTCTAGATCTCTCGCTTTCTTTCATCTCCCTCTCTCTCTCTCTCTCTCTCTATGTTTGTGTGCGAGGCGTATAATATGCACTATCCTCAAGGAGGTGTTATGCATTGCTAGATGATATCATTTTCTACATTATTTTAATTGTTATTCATTTATGTTTGATACTGGTGCATAACACCATAATATGTGTGAGTCAATATTCATCTAAGTCATGCACTACTTTGTTTCATTTGAATATCATTTTCTGCACTCTCTTAATTCATCCTCATTTGGGCTTCATACTAATGGATTGCTTAATTCCAGATCACTATTATTTGTGCTTCATATTGCACTTCATACTAATGGATTGTTTTATCGCATATCAATATTATCTCCATATTAATGGATTGTTTTATTCCAGATCAAAATTATATTATATGCGCTTCATATTGCATTTCATGCTAATGGATTGCTGTAGTCCATATCTATTATCTGCGCTTTATATGCACTTCATACTAACGGATTCTTTTATTCCACATCTATTATCTGCGCTTTATATGATCTTCATACTAACGAATTGCTTTATATATATTCCATATGAATATTACATGTACTGTATGATATATATATATATATATATATATATATATATATATATATATATATATATATATATATATATATATATATATATATATATATATATATATATATTTATATATATATATATATATATACACACTTGATTATTAAGATTTATTTACGGTTCATACCATGCTTAACATCGTGTACATAAAAGACTTGATGTATTGTATATTGTTTTTTTATATACATGGATGATTGTTTTTTTATTAATCTTTGTATTCATGCATGTAAATATGATTCGTACCACACGTGTGTGTTTTTGTAAAGATTTATATAAACGAATTACTAAAGAATCGCTTAATTGAGTATGCACCTACACGTACTCCATGTTTTTTAACACACACATAGAACTTTTGAACTTTTGAACTACAGACATGTATCTTGAAAGGCTTTCAAATGTTTGTATGTGTATTATAGTAGAACACACATTTATATATCTGTCAGCATGTACACATACTTCAAGCAAAATCTTTGTTAGAGGAAGTTAAATATTGAACTTTACAAATAATTAATTAACCACTATCTCGTGAATTGCTTTATTCCATATCAATATTATGTGTGCTTCACATTATATATATATATATATATATATATATATATATATATATATATATATATATATATATATATATATATATATATATATATATATATATATATATATATATTCTTAATACTATTTATGGTTCATGTCATGCTTAACATCATTTACATAAAGGGCTGATGTATTGTATGTTTTTTTATTCATTCATGCATTAAAATATGTTTCGTACAACGGGTTTGTATTTTTGTATGCATATTTTTATGGATGTGAATACTTATAGAAACGAATTACCAAAGGATCGCTTAATTGCAGAATATGCGTGCACTGCATGTTTTTAACACACACACACACACACACACACACACACACACATATATATATATATATATATATATATATATATATATATATATATATATATATATATATATATAACACGTACTGTATGATTTTTAACACGTGCATAATATTAACATATATGTATGTTTCTTAACACACACATAGATATTAACACGTATGTATGATTGTTAACACACACACACATATGTATGGGTGTGTGTATTGAAACGTTTGAAATACAGATATGTATCTTGAGCCTTTCAAATGTTTGTATGTGTATTACAGTAAAATAGACATGTACATATCTATTAGCATGAATACATACTTCGAACAACAAGTTTGTTAGAGGAAGTTAAATATTGAACTTTACAAACAGTTAATTATCCACTCAAAGATAGATTATACATGTTGTAGGTCAACTTTAATAAACATGTAACATTAATCTATATTCCTTAAAATGAAAAACAATGTGAAAGTAATTTTGGAAACACTTTTTATTTTAGAATGTCAAATGGATAAACATTTAGTAAATTCTAATATATGGAAGTTAATTAATTACGACCATAAGAAGAATTAACGAAGATCATAAGAAGAATGAATATTAGAAAGTTGATCATGTTAATTAATATAAATAAGTTAATTAATTAAGCTTATAATAGAATGAATGAATTATTTTTCTAGAATTATTTTTCTTACCAAATGTGATAATTGATATTTTCCTCTTTATAAATAAGATCGTGTAAAACCATCAACATTGTGCATAAGTATATCGTTTTGTAAATTTGGGATTACTTTGAAATAAATTTCTTAATCAACTATGGAGTTCGATGAATGATCTTAAGTGGTGTAGCTACTAGAAACTCAACATTCTCAAATCAGTCGTCGGTATGCACGTCGAAAATGTGCAGCACCAATATGAGCATCGGAATGGGTGTCAGTATACGCATCGGTAATTTGTTGGAAATTATCAACGCTCATACCGATGCTATGTTTTAACCACATCCGAGAGCAAAAATTCGACATTTGCTCGCGTTTGAACTAAATTTTGCTATTGTCTAGTTTGCTCGCTCGAACTGCATTCTGAGCATATTGTGTACACACATCTCTCCCTATCTCTCTCTCTCTCTCTATACACACCTCTCTCTTTCTCTACATCTTGAATTTTGGTAATTATCACACATACTCTAGCACACTTTCTCTTTCTCTGTGTTTTCACTTTTCTTATTTCTCTTCTCCTTAGTTTTACAGGAGCTTTTTGGTGTCAGTTCTTTGGCATTTGACGAAGGACAACATTAAGTGGACTTTGATGACAACAATCCAAAGAATTACATCGATGTAAGTGATTGTTTTGTTCTCGATTGACATAGAGTGAGAAAGACAGAGGGAGAGAGAGATGAAAAAAAGAGAGAGAAAGAGAGAGATCTAGAGAAACATAAAGAGAGAGAGAGAGAGAAAGAGATGAGAGAGAGAGAGAGAAAGAGAGATGAAAGAGAGAGAGAGTGAGAGAATGAGAGAGAAAGAGAGAGAATGAGAGAGAAAGAGAGAGAGAAAGAGAGAGAGAGAGAGAATAGAAAGAGAGAGAGAGATGAATACATACACACATGTACACACACATGCATACATACACACATATACATACATACATGTACACATGCACACACACGTATATATACACACATGCATATGCATCCATACATACACAAACATATGCATACACATACTCACATACTATTACATACACACTCACATACATATTACATACATGCATATACATACACACACATATATGCATACTCACATGCATATGCATACATACACATACACACATATGCATACACACATATACATACATACATGTGCACACACACATTTACATACACACATGCATATGCATACATACACATACTCACATACATATTACATACGCATGCATATTACATACACACACATATGCATACATGTACAGACACATATATACATATATACATGTACACATACACACATATACATACACGCATGCATATGCATACATAAATACACACACATATGCATACATATAATCACATACATATTACATACACACATGTATATACATACACACACATATATGCATACTCACATGCATATGCATACATACATACACACACATACGCATACACACATATACATACATACATGTACACAGACACATATACATACACACATGCATATGCATAAATACACATACTCACATACGTATTACATACACACGCATATTTCATACACACATGCATATTACATAAACACTCACCTACATATTTCATACACACACATATGAATACTCATACTCACATACATGCATGTACACACACATATACATACATACATGTACACACACATGTATACATACACACATGCATATGCATACATACATACACACATATGCATACACATACTCACATACATATTACATACACATATGCATATTACATAAACACTCACCTACATATTACATACACACATGCATATACATACACACACATATATGCATACTCACATGCATATGCATACATACATACACACACATATGCATACACACATATACATACATACATTTGCACACACACACATATACATACACACATGCATATGCATACATACACATAATCACATACATATTACATACACACATGCATATTACATACACACTCACATGCATATTACATACACACATGCATATACATACACACACATATATGCATACTCACATGCATATGCATACATACATACACACACATATACATACATACATGTACACACACACATATACATACACACATGCATATGCATACATACACACATGCATATGCATACATACACATACTCACATACATATTACATACACACATGCATATTACATACACATTCATATACATACACACACACATATGCATACTCATACTCACATACATACATGTACACATGCACATGTATACATACACACATGGATATGCATACATACATACACACACATATGCATACACATACTCACATACATATTACATACACACATGCATATTACATACACACTCACAATATACATATTACATACACACATGCATATACATAAACACACATATATGCATACTCACATGCATATGCATACATACGTACACATACATATGCATACACACATATACATATATGCATGTACACACACAACATGTATATGCATACATACACATATTCACATACATATTACATGGACACATGCATATGTACATACATACACACATGCATATGCATACACACATGCATATATATATATATATATATATATATATATATATATATATATATATATATATATATATATATATATATATATATATATATATATATATATATATATATATATATATATATATATATATATATATATATATATTAAATATATAAAAAATAGGATTTTTGGATTTTTACACACAAACAGATCCTAAATAAAGTTTTAGGATTAATAATATATATATATATATATATATATATATATATATATATATATATATATATATATATATATATATATATATATATATATATATATATATATATATATATATATATATATATATATATATATATATATATATATATAGGGATGTAAATATTCTATTTATAAGTATGTAAACATTAGGGAAAAAATCAAAATATAAAATATAAATAATTAAATATATATAATACATACACACACACACACATACACACACACACACACACACACATATATATATATATATATATATATATATATATATATATATATATATATATATATATATATATATATATATATATATATATATATATATATATATATATATATATATATATATATATATATCAAAGTCTTAGAGCTAAGTGGCCCAAGGAGTTCCATGAATGAAGATAGTTCATGCATGAAATCACCATAGAGGGGGAGATATTCACCAAGATAGGAAGCACAATCAATCAACAAAGGCAATTCAACATTGGTGGAGTTGGATGAAGAAGGTAATGAAATCGAATAAGATGAGGTTTACTAATTCTTACACAGCAAGAAATTATTCGTATATGAACAAAGTAGTTGAAGATCATGAGCGGGTCAATTATGAAGATGCAAGCAGGTACAACAAATGGAAAGAGGCAATGTAAGAAGACTCAATGTCAAAGACGAGCACCATTAGGAGTTCCATGAATGAAGATAGTTCATGCATGAAATCACCATAGAGGGGGAGATATTCACCAAGATATGAAGCACAATCAATCAACAAAGGCAATTCAACATTGGTGGAGTTGGATGAAGAAGGTAATGAAATTGAATAAGATGTAGAAATTATGGAGAAAGAAGCCACATCAAAGATGGAGATCAAGTACCCAAGGAAAAGGAGGTTTATTCCTCCAAAAGTTGAAGAAAGGAAGTTTTCTAGGGTAAAGTGTCCAACTAAGAGGTTTACGAATTCTTACATGGCAAGAAATTATTCGTATATGAACAAAGTAGTTGAAGATCATGAGTGGGACAATTATGAAGATGCAAGCAGGTACAACAAATGGAAAGAGGCAATGTAAGAAGACTCCATGTCAAAGACGAGCACCATTAGGACTTTCATTGCAATGTCTACAAGAAAAGGATGGAAGCTCTTCCATCTTAATATTAAGAATGTCTTTCTCAATGGAGACTTGGAGGAAGAGGTATACATGGAGCAACCACTAGGTTTTAATCATAAAAAGTCTCCACATCATGTTTGTAGGTTGAAGAATGCAATTTATGGCCTAAAGCAAGCTCCAAGGACTTGGAACCAGAGATTGATGGAGTATTTGAACAAATGTGGTTATAATCAATGCAAGACGGATCCATCTCTCTTTATCAAACAAATAGGATAACTTGTAGTATACATTTATGTGCATGTAGATGATCGTATCATTACAGGTAATGATAGCAAAGTCATTGATGAGATCAAGGAAAATCTTGGAAATGAGTTAACGATATTTGATGTTGGAAATCTTAGGTATTTTCTTAGCATTAAAGTTGTATATGAAGAAAAGATATTATGCTCATACACCCTTTTAAAATCCCATGAAAGTTAATGTAAAACTATGTTGGAAGTGGGATGTGGCTCAATAACAATTAATCACAGGTTTACACGATCTTCCAACACATAGACCTTAGCATACACACAGATGATGGTTGATTAAACCTAACTTCTCCAAATATCCATTAGATGTAGAGCACACCTCTAAGTGTGTAAGAACACTTCCTCCAAGTAGAGGACCTCGTCCATGATCACCTTCAAGAGTGTTAGCTTTTGTATAAATCAAATTAGGCTAATTGAAAAATAAAAATCATTTGCTAAATTTAGCAAAAATTCCTAAAAATAGTGAAGGTACTTTTCTATCACCATAATTTGATTTTCAAAAAAAACAATTCACAAGATCACTGCACTGTTGTCATTCCATGATGGGATTCGAACCCGGATGGCTTGTTTCAAAAACGTTTGTCTTAGATCACTTAACCCACATCGTCTCATTCCTGAGGATTCTAAACAATTCACATAGTATTGTTGTAGATTGAAGGTTTGTGGACTATTCTGACAGTGTTTCCAACACTCTCCCCTTCAATGTCGTAATGGTACAAGGTTTAATAACCTGTAAAACATCCTGTGACTTTCTCTCGGCAATGCTTTGGGCAAAATATATGCAATATTTTCACTTGTAGGTATGTAGACTAGCTCAATGTGCTTCTTAGATACTTGTTCCAAAAGATAGTGGTAATGGACCTCTATATGCTTTGTCCTAGCATGATGAACAGGGTTCTTTGCAATAGCAACAACACTCTTACTGTCTAAAAATATCTAAACTGGAAGACGAACATGAACATCAAGATAATTGAGAATCTTTTATAAGCAAAGAGATTCAAGTGTAGCTGTTAAGGAAACCCTATACTCCACTTCACTTGAAGATGTAGCAACTGTAAGCTTTTCTTGGATAACCAAGAGATAATACAATCTCCTAGAAAGAAACAATAACCACTTGTGCTTCTTCTTGAGTTTTTAGCACCTCCCTAATCAGAATCTGAAAAACGTTCAAGTAAACTATGTGAAGATTTTGGAAATACCCATAGCATAATTGGAAGTTCCTTTCAAATATCGAAAAACTTGCTTAAGTGCTTTCAAATGAATTTTAAGTGCATTATGCATGAACCTTTATCCTTGAGAAACTGCAAATTGAATGTTCGGACATGTATTACATAGATATACCAAGCAACCTAATTGACACATTGACATCCATAAGTGTTTGCATAGGCCTGCAATCTCTCATCTCAAACCTTTCCAATAATTTCTAAATGTATTTCTATTGTGTTATGTAGATACACTCATTTTTGTATACGAATTCAATCCCAAGATGCAGAATACATAAGTCATTTGCATCAAATGTATGCTTAAGGTTATGCTTTAAAATACTATAGGTCTGAATCCTTAGGACCTGTCATGATCATATCATCAACATATATGAAAATAATAATCAAAACATCTTTCTCATCTTTAATATAAATAGTGAGAGCCGCATCTGAGTTTTAAAAACCAATAGATAGAAGATAGACATGTATCTTCTTGTACCAAGCTCTTGGTGCTTGATTTAGTCCATACAAAGCTTTGATAAGATTGCATACTTAATGCTATTTACCTTCAAAACCTTCTGGATGGTAAACACATAAAACATCTTCATGAAGATCACAGTTAAGAAATCGAGTTTTGATATCTAACTAGTAAACTTTCCAACCAAAGAATGCAACTAAAGAAAGTATTGTCTTGACTATTGTCATTTTAGATGCAGAAGCAAAAGTTTCATCATAGTCAATACCTTTATTTTGTGCACAACCTTTGACAAATAATCTTGCTTTATACTTATATATAGTACCATCTGCTTTTCTTTTGATTTTGAAGATCTACTTAACATGAATAGCTTTCTTACCTTTTGGTAACTCACAAAGCTTCCATGTTTGATTCTTTTGAACAGAATCAATCTCTTCTTTCATAGCTTTCTTCCATACACGACTATGTAGTGCATCTTGAACACTAGCTCGTTCTTTCTCAATTGAGGTAAGAGCTAAAATATTATGAATCTCAAAACGTTCTGCATAATTTACGTGGTCTGCTTATTGACTCCTTGTTTGACTTCTAGTTCTTCTAGTGTATTCCTTTATACCAATATCCCTCTAGGTTTGATATAACCACTTTATAATATTCTTAAAAAGTGGTGGAATCCTTTCTAGTTCTTCAATATCTCTTTCTTTTCAAACTCTGGAACCTTCTCCAACTTCTTGACTTCGAACTTCAAGAGGTAGTGATGAAGGACTAGGTATTGATGTATGTAATGAAACTATCTCTTCACCTTTATTAAGTGCATCTCTTAGGGTTCAAGAAGGTTCATCACCCCCCTTGTATGGGTGAATGTAAGAATCCAAATTACTTCTAAAAAATGCATAGTCATCTACTTTTATGAAATCTGAAATCTCTTCCTTCTTATCATAAATTTGACTTTTTGCAATATATGCATTGTCTGAGAGTATGATATCACCTATATCTAGAACATAGAATCTCTATCCTTTTCTTTCAATTGCATAACCAATAAAGACAGCTTCAATGGCTTTTACATCAAGGTTACCATGATCCTTCTTCTCAATGTGGAGGACATAAGATAGGGAACCAATGAAATAACTCACATTGGGTTTCTTCCCATAATAAGCTTCATAAGGTGTAATAACCTTTAAATCTTTTATGGAAGACCTATTCAGAATATGATTAGTTGTATTTAGTGATTCAAAGAAAAACTTGAGAGAAAGCTTTTTGGATGACATCACACCATGCATCATCTCAACAAGTATCCTATTCTTTCTCTTTCCAAAACTATTATGTTCCAGTGTGTAAGCAATGGTGAGTTGATGAGAGATACCTTTGTATTCAAGAAAAGACTTAACGTCTTTAGACATGTACTCTCCTCCTCTATCACTTCTCAAAATTTAGATCTTTGACTAACTTTCATTTTCAACCACAACTAAGAATTTCTTAAAGGTACGAAAAACCTTTGACTTCACTTTAACACCATAAATCCATGAATATCTTGAGAGTTCATCAATAAAAGTAACAAAGTACTTGAAAATTTGAATAAAATTAATTCTCATCAGACCATTCACATTTGAATGTATGATTTGCAACTTCCTTGTGGCTGTGATATATCCATGTTTCTTGAAAGGAAATTTTTTAAGCTTTCCTTCAAGACATCCTTCACATGATTCTACATCATTTAGTGAAGAAAAAGTAGGCAAACTCTTCACCATACCTTGATCTTTGATATGATTAAAATTTGTATAACTGATATGGCTGAATCTAGCATGCCATAACTTCATGTTGTCCTTAGGTGTAGTAGACCTAGCACCATTAGCATGACTAATTTTGGACAATACAAACATGCCACTTCTATTTTCACCTTAAAGTAGACAATGCTCCTCATTAATTGAGAGGATATGACATGAATCTTTCTTAAAAATAATTTTATAACCATCTGACAAGAAAATAGAGATAGAGAGTAAATCCTTCTTCATGTGTGGATCATAAAGAACATTGGAAATTGTGAAATTTCCACCTACTCTTGACTTTAGGTTCACTTCTTTGACACCTAAAACATCCAAATCATGACCATCTGCAATGGTCAATCTTCTACGTGAAGAGTTAGAAAGGTAAGAAAATACCTTTCTGCAACCTCTCATATGCTTAGTATCTCCAGAATAAAACACCCAAGTATTACATGAGATTGCATTTAATGTGGCCTAATCAAAAGCTTTTTCTTAAATAGTAACACATGCATAATATTCCTCCTTTGAAGATTTAAGTTTTGGATCGTCTTCAACATTATTAGCTGATGCTTTCTTCTTCTCATTGAAAATCCTCATTTTGCATTTTGCTATGTAATGGCATGGCTTCTTACAGTAATGGCATACTCCTTTCTGTGAATAAGATGTAGTCAAAGACTTTCTTTCGATTTAGAGGAAGCATTAGGGGAAGGGCTGGAAGACTTAGGATTAGAAGACTTAGTTTCCTTCTTGGATTGTTGACTCTTTTTCTCCTTGTTTGTCTTCTTCTTCTTATTTCCCGTTGACAATGATAACATGGCTTCATCATTCTCTTCCATACCCATTTGTTGATCTTCATCTTGAAATAACAGGAACTGTAGTTCTTCAAATGAAAGTTCTCTATCTCTTGTAGAGAGATAAAGAAGTAACAAGAGCACTATATGTAGATGTAAGTGAGTTTAGAAGTGTGTTTACCATCTCTTCATTAACTTTCATCCTTGTGTTAGCTAGTTGTCTCCTTAGATGAGCTTTTCTAGGAGGGTTTCTACTCTCATAGAGATTCTCTAACTCCAACCAAGCTTGAGGAGAGGTTCTGCATTACTTCATTTGGGGTATAATATGCCTCTTGACTCCCATAGCGATATATCAAAGTGCTTGTGCATCCCTTGAATCGCATCTGGATTGTTCTTTTGTGGGAAGTTATTTGCTAGTAGTATATGCTCCTGATGATGAGATAGTTCCTTCTTCTTGTTCACTAACCTCTTGTTGAGCAGAAATAGGAATAGCAAAATTTCTAGAAGATGAAACAACATCTTCTCTGACTTCTCCTAGCCTTGGATAAGCGTCATTGAAAATATTCCATAAGTCCTTTGATACTAATAGATTCATCATCATAAAACTCCACATTGGATAATTAGACATTCCCTCAAGCTTGTCTTCATTGTCAAGTCTATAACCACTCATCTTGTTAAGGGTGCATGTTAACTATGCTCTAGTCCAAATGTTGGAAGTGGGATGGGCCTCAATAACAATTAATCATAGGTTTACAGGATCTTCCTTCCAACACATGAATCTTAGCATACACACCTTAAGACTCAAAAAATGAAGAGTGAGAAATAGAGAGAGTATAGACAAGATATTTCAAAGTATGCTTTGAGCTAGGATGTTCACCTACACTATCTTGTATTCCAAAGTTAAATTACAATGTGTGAATATGATGCAAACTGACAATATCTAAATATAGGTAGAAATAGGGAACTAGATACAAGAAATTGTGTGCAAAGTGCCTAAGAGGTATAAGGAGTGTGTGTGTGAGAATATGGAGAATATAAACAGTATAGAAGTGTTTTATATCAAACCCTAATTTTGATTAACCCTAAATTAGAAACTAGTGTGAACAAGTGAGGACGGATATAGACTTGTTTCTCACAATATATTAGCAAGATAGCTAATGGTTGGTTCAACCCAACTTCTCCAAACATCCATCAAATGTAGAGCACACCTCGTCCAAGTGTGTAAGAACACTTCCTCCAAGTAGAGGACCTCCTCCTTGATCACCTTCAAGAGTATGTAGCTTGAATTGATGCTTGATAATGAGCCTTGGCCTCTCCTTATATAGCTTTGAAGGCCTCATACGATTTCTCCATGAAAAGCATGTGATAGCTTTTGCATAAATCAACTTGCACTAGTTGAAAAAATATGAATCTAAAAAAGGATTCACTAAATTTAGCAAAAGTTCCTAAAAATAGCAAAGGTACTTTTCTATCACCATAATTTGCTTTTCAAAAAAAAAATCACGATATCGTTGCACTACTGTCGTTTCGTGATGGCATTCAAACCCCATGGCTTGTTTCATAAATCTTTATCTTAGACCACTTAACCCACGTCCTGTTGTAGAGGTTTATAAACAATACACATAGTATTGCTGCAAATTGAAGGTTTATGGACTATTGTGATATTGTTTTCAACAAACCAAGCTCCATTGATGAAGAAGAAATAGATTATGTAATTTTGTATCAATCTATTATAGGCGTTTTCACTTATGCCACAATCACTACGCCTGACATAGCATATGGAGTTGGAATGTTATCATATTTTATGCATAGAACAAGGGCTACACACTTGCAAGATGCAAGACTGTTAAAATATCTCAAGGCTACTATAAATGAAGGATTTTTCTAATCATTTTATGATGACATGCAGGTAAAAGCTTACTTCCATTCCTATTGGATCGGTTCAAAGGAAGATAGAAGGAGTAGAGGTGGTTACCTAGTGATGCTAGGTAGCAAGATCATCTCATGGGTTTCAAAGAAGCAACGTGGCATTATCTTGCATTGAGGTTGAATATAGACCTTTGGCTTAAGTCACATGTGAGCTTATATGGAATAAGAATCTATTTGAAGCTAAATTTGCAGGTTGACACATATTTGATCCTTTGTGACAATGTGAGTAGCATTCATCTAGCATAGAATCCCCATCTATCATGCTAGAACCAAGCATATTGAAGTGCACTATCACTTCATAAGAGAAAAGGTTATATCCAAGGATGTTTCAATACATCATAAAGGTACAACAAGTTGTTGACATGTTTAAAAAGGCTTTGGATGGAATGAAGATTTCAATGTTTAAGCAATGCATCGACATGAAGGAGCTTGGATGAAGGTGAAGATTTGAAGCTTGAGGGGGAGTGTTAAAAGTCAAGCTTCAAACCAAAATTCACAAGAAATCAATCATGGACATGTATACCAATGTCTGGAGGCTTAAAACCATAAGATTCCATCAAAACAACTCAACCAAACACTCCCCAAGACATCTCAACTAATTCCTCCATTTTTGGAGAGTGATTTTTTTGGAAATGCGGTTCTTAGATTTTAGGGGCCAAGTTCTCTCCTATAAAAGCATCTTACTCTTTTTCGAGTCATATTGTTGGGTTTGTAGTTCATTTAGAGTGTGGAATAAGTGTTGGAATTGTAAAAAGTAAGCCCCTTGCTTGCTTGTTAGCTTTGACTAGACATATCTATGTATGTGCACGCAATATTGCAACTCTCTAGCCCTTAGCTCTTAGCATTGGTTCTCCTTCATTATTTGTATGTTTAATGTAATCCTTGTGTCATTGGATTTCTATTAGGTTCTATTTGAAGCACACCATATATCTAGAGCAGTATCTAAGTATTTTGGGAAGAAAACTTTATAGTAGTGAATTTTGGTGATTAGTATCTCTCTTTGTGTGTAGACTCTCTTGGAGCTAGTTTACATTGATTTGTCACTTTCTTGTTTCTTTTGGTGATTGATTTACTTCACCAAAACAACTCCCACTTCAACTCAATTGTTTCAACGCTTCAAGCACCTCTCCTTGGTGCATCTTCATGTGTGACATTGCTTTGATACCACCATTACGACAGTGAACTCTTCCCTAAATAGCTTGACCATAATAGGCATCCCAAGTCCACTCTTCTAATAGAAAGTACTCCATTGTTTGTAGAAATCCTCACAATTCACCCAACGATTTCATGCAATAATTTTCATACATGAAGCAGACATAAAAAGCTTTCCAAAACCCTATGATTCAATTAAAAATGGATAATTCAATATAAAAAAATAGCTCTACCAAGATATGCTTATTTTTTCATGCACTATCTTTATGTATGCATGGATATCATATGTGAAAACTAAGCAACTAAGGGGCTAGCTTTAGCAAGAAAGATGGGGATATGTTACATAGAATAGTATAGTCCTAATATGATTTAAAAATCCACTTTTACCCATGCACATCCTCATCCCTGAGATACATCGGTATATGTATTAACAAATAAAAAAGATCCCTTATATTTTAGGCCTAATAACCAACAAAATTATTCATCTAAAATCTAAGTACAAATTCCAATTCAAATGAGCTAACATGGGGGTGATTTCCTTTGAGGAATATTTTGAAAAAAACTTCACTCTCATTGGTCCACTTGAGATTTTAATTGAAGCTTAATCTCCCAAGATATATGTTTTTTCGTATCTATTTATGTTTATGTGTATGTTTGTATGTATGTGTACATGTGTGTATGTGTATTTGTAGGCATATGTCTACATGTACACATACATGTATGCATATATGTATGCATACTTGTACAAGTACACACACATGTACTATACATGTACACATATGCATACATGTATTTGTATGTCTTATGCATATGTGTATGTGTATGTTTATGTATATGTGTATGTGTATTTTTATGTGTAGGTGTATGTGTATGTTTATGTATATGTTTATTTATATGTGTATGTCCATGTGTATGTGTATGTGCATGTGAATGTGTATGTGCATGTGTATGTGTGTGTATGTGTATGCATATGCCAATGTGTATTTGTGTGTATGTGTACCTTTATTTTTACTTATATGTGTATGTGCATGTGTACATGTATCTATATGTATGTGTATGTGTATTTGTATGTGTATGTGTATGTGTATGAGTATGTGTATGTGTATTTGTATTTGTATGTGCATGTGTTGTGTATATGTATGTGTATGTGTATGTGTATGTGTATGTGTATGTGTATGTGTATGTGTATGTGTATGTGTGTGTATGTGTGTGTGTATGTGTGTGTGTATGTGTGTGTGTATGTGTGTGTGTATGTGTGTGTGTATGTGTGTGTGTATGTGTGTGTGTATGTGTATGTGTATGTGTATGTGTGTGTGTGTGTGTCTGTGTATGTGTATGTGTATGCGTATGCGTATGCGTATGCGTATGCGTATGCGTATGCCTATGCGTATGCCTATGCGTATGCCTATGCGTATGCCTATGCGTATGCCTATGCGTATGCCTATGCGTATGCCTATGCGTATGCGTATGCGTATGCCTATGCGTATGCCTATGCGTATGCCTATGCGTATGCGTATGCGTATGCCTATGCGTATGCCTATGCGTATGCGTATGCGTATGCGTATGCGTATGCGTATGCGTATGCGTATGCGTATGCGTATGCGTATGCGTATGCGTATGCCTATGCGTATGCCTATGCGTATGCCTATGCGTATGCCTATGCGTATGCCTATGCGTATGCCTATGCGTATGCCTATGCGTATGCGTATGCGTATGCGTATGCATATGCGTATGCCTATGCGTATGCGTATGCGTATGCGTATGCGTATGCGTATGCGTATGCGTATGCGTATGCGTATGCGTATGCGTATGCGTATGCGTATGCGTATGCGTATGCGTATGCGTATGCGTATGCGTATGCGTATGCGTATGCGTATGCGTATGCGTATGCGTATGCGTATGCGTATGTGTATGGGTATGGGTATGTGTATGTGTAGGTGTATGTGTACGTGTATGTGTAGGTGTATGTGTATGTGTATGTGTAGGTGTATGTGTACGTGTATGCATATGTGTATGTATGCATATGTGTATGTGTACGTGTAGGTGTATGTGTATGTGTATGTGTAGGTGTAGGTGTATGTGTATGTGTATGTGTATGTGTATGTGTACGTGTACGTGTATGTGTACGTGTACGTGTACGTGTACGTGTACGTGTACGTGTACGTGTACGTGTACGTGTACGTGTACGTGTACGTGTACGTGTACGTGTACGTGTACGTGTACGTGTACGCGTATACGCGTACGCGTACGCGTACGCGTACGCGTACGTGTACGTGTACGTGTACGTGTACGTGTACGTGTATGTGTATGTGGACGTGTATGTGTATGTGTATGTGTATGTGTATGTATATGTGTATGTGTATGTGTATGTGTTTGTGCATGTGTTGGTGTATGCATGTGTATGTGCATGTCTATTTGTACTTACATCTATATGTATGTGTATGTGTGTGTATGAGTATGTGTCATTACAAGAAAAACATGAATTAGTGATGGATGCAAATGGCACTAAAAATGATGGGGAAAGATATATCTTTTGGCAAAAGAATATGCAATGTGAAGTGCTAATTTGGATGATGAATACATATTTCTATTGTTATATTGATCAGTATTGGAGTGATTTTCATGTTATTTAAATTACATATATATTTTTGTCATTAGAAAATTGACCTCGTACTCTCTCTATCATACAGACTCACCATTTTTTGTTTTATTTTTAGGGAATTTTATTGTAATTTATAGGTAATCAATGGAAATTCAACTTGGCTTGCAAATCTTCATGAGTATGCTTAAAAATATCTACATGCATATATAGCTTCAAGCAAGTGAGAATTTTCAATTATTTATCTATGATTTCATCAAAATATGTTAATTGTTATTTTATTCATAAAAAAAGTTCATGAACATGTGTAAAAATAAATACATACATACACATATACATAGATATAAACATACATACATACCTACATACATACATACATACATACATACATACATACATACATACATACATACATACATGCACATATACATACATACATACATAAAACATGTATACATGCATACATAAATACATAATTACATACATACATACATACATACATACATATATACATACATACATACATATAAACATAGAAGCAAACATACATACATGCATACATACATACATACATACATACATACATACATACATACATACATACATACATACATACATACATAAATACATACATCACTTGCATATATTATATACATAGAAACTTACATACCTACATAAATTACATACAGACATGAATACATAGATTACATGCATACATGCATATACAAATACATTAATATATATAAATACATATATATGTAAAATACATAAATACATACATGTATTCATACATCACATATATACATATATACAACCTTTTGATTTATGGATTGAGTGCATTTTTGTTTATGGACTACATGCCCTATTATGTCATGACGTGGATGCCTTACGATTATTTATTATAAGTTTTTGAGTCTAGGGGAAATGCTTCCAAATTTTTCCTTGCCATATGGCATTATATATGCCATAAATAGTGACATATATACATAACTCACATAAATAAAAATATACATAGATAGATACTTAAATACATACATATATATATATACATACATACATACATACATATAGAGATATATACATACATACTTCACATATGTAAATACATACATACAAACATAAATAAATACATATAGGTGGAATGTATTTTTGCAGGTGGATTATTATTATTATTGTCTTTGACTCATGCAAAGATTTTTTGCAGGTTGTTGTATGGTTTGCATGCCCTTTTGATTATTGCTTGAGTGCCTTTTGTTTATGGTATACCTACCCTTATTTTTTTATAACTTAAATGCCTTATGGTCATTTTTTCTAAGTTTCTAAGTCTAGGGGAAATGTTGCTAACTTTTTTCTTGCCATATTACATTATGTATGGCGCAAATAGTTACATATATACATACATTACATAAATACCAACACACACACACACACACACACACATATATATATATATATATATATATATATATATATATATATATATATATACATACATACATACATACATACATACATACATACATACATACATACATACATACATACATACATACATACATACATACATACATACATACATACATACATACATACATACATACATACATACATACATACATACATACATACATACGCACACACATACATACATACATATATATACCTACATAATTTACATATGGACATACCTACTTTACATACATACATATACACCTACATGTAAGTATGTAAGTTTTCATATATACATACATATATGCATATCTACAAGTATAAATATATACACTCTTTAGACATGTACATACATATAGATATGTACACACATATATACAAACACTAGAAGTGCACTAGTAGCATATACATGATGAAGGGAGAGGTGAAGATGTAAGTTTCTCTCATACTAATGGAGATGTTATTGCATTTCATGCAAGTTATGGTTATGCTATTATGTTTGTTATGATTATGGTTATGCAGATTCATATTGTATAGACTACCAATTTTTTGGATCCCTTTTCATATTTTTAAATTATTTTTTTGACTACCAATGCACATACCCATGCATATTTCAATGTGTATACCAACCACTATACTGACACATATGTTGATACTTTTCTTTTTGTTTTATATAAAAAATAATTATTTCATGTGTTTAGGTTCTGATGGGCTTATGGACACTTATACTGACCAATATACCAATGGTGTAGCACTTCTTCAATCACAAGCTATCCTCAATCACAAGGTAATTCTTTGATCACTCAAGAGTAGTGGAAGAAAATAAATAGAACTTGCACAAGATAAGAGAAAATCGGATGCAGAAGGGTAGACAAGATATAACTCAGAGAAAGAGAAGTTTTGGTATTATAGGTTTAAATCAATCGATGCAATAGCTTTGGAAAATAGCTTCTTGACAAAGCCTCAACCTCTCGACCACCCTAGAGCTATCACAATCTCATTCGCACTCGCACTTTCAATCACACTCTCACTCTCACTCTCACTCTCAATCACAAAATATCACAATCTCTGATTTTTGGCCTCTTCTTGTCTGACACATCAAATGTTGGAGTTTGAGGTCTGCTGAAGCACACAAACAGCACAAGGAAGAAGATGAAGCTTCAAACACAACACACAATACTGAATGTATTACCAAGAGAATGTACAAAGATAAGTGACATATTACAGTTATAGGCATATATTCAAGCCCGAGAAAAAAAACTCTTAAAGAGGGAAAAAAGTGCCCCAATGGTCCTAGTGTGTTCACACACATCACTACCTAATTATATCAAAAACTCCCCCTTAGGAGTGATGCAATGAACAAGGAGTTGGCACTTATGTATAAGGAAGTGCCAAGCTATGTGGAACCGATTTACAAAAGGAAGTAAGCCCAAAACTCTGCGAAAAGCTTCAACATCTCCCTAGGTAGAGCCTTTGTGAAAAGGTTTGCAATGTTCTCCTATTTGGCCACATATGCCAAACTGATCTCTCCAGCAGAGAACCTCTCCTTGACATAATGATAGTGCACCTCAATGTGCTTAGTGTGAGCATGGAACACAGGGTTCCTAGCAACTGCCAATGTGCTTTGACTCTCAGTGAAGATGGTGGTGGTAGAAGAGTGACAAATACCCAAATCATCCATAAGGCATTTGAGCCACACACACTCAACAATCGCTATGAAAGGTTCCCTATACTCACCGTCACAACTAGAAGTGGCCACAATAGGCTGCTTCTTGCTCAACCAAGATATGCACGAACTATTAAGCATGAAGCAAAAACCATTGGTGGACACACAAGTGTCATACCAACCAGCCCAATCAGAGTCAAAAAATGCATATAAGTATGACGATAGTGATCCCCCTTGGGATAAAACAATCCAAGTAGCCATATACCACTTGCGAAAGATGCACTTAACTGCCTTCCAATGCTTGACACCTCGGCAATTCATAAACCTACTCATCTATGAGACAAAAAACTGAATATCTAATCGAGTAATGCATAAGTTAATCAACCATCCAATAGCCTGTTGATAGAGAACATCATCGAATGCATCTTCAACATCATGAAGACTCAACCATAAACCTTTCTCCATAGGATTGGCAATAGGTTTGCAATCTTTAACACCAAAATGTTGCAATAATGTGTAACCTCTGTTTATGTCCAATCCGTTGAAAGAACAAGATAGGTTGATAGGGTTCTTGGGGTGGCAGAATCCAATGATAACTAGATCCCCATATTTTTTCCAATCTACTTCACCGAAAGAACTAAGTTATCAAATACAGTAATCATTTTCTTCGTTAACTTCACCGAATTACAATGAACAGACTGCCAGATTGTGTCACTCACATAATTACTTAATCACTCATTTTTATCACCACACAAACAATTAACTTACTACACCGGACAGTATAAACTGATACCAGACAATTCAATATAAGAAAGCAAACTTCTCTATGCAACATACCAAATAGTCCGGCATGTCCGGTACCTATCTTCCCTGATGGATGGTGTCTGCTGACCTGAGATAGAATAGTGTATATTAGTTTGAAGGGTTACATCTGATGTCTACCTCTTCGACGAGATGTTTCAATACATTTTAATATTTACAAAGGTGTTCGACGGCTAATACTAGCATGCCCAAAGGACCTGAACCCAAAAAAAAAATGAAGTACAAAATTTAATATGTTTTCCTTGGTTCATCCTCAAGAGGAAAAACTTCTAATTTGAAAGACTCATGGGCTTCTTGAAACGTAGTCTGGATCGCTTTACTAAGCATCTTCAAAAGTTGTAGGGCATCGATAGGTTAGAGGGTGATTGAACCATTCAGATTCGCACCGAAAGTGGAGGCCTGTGACAAAATTGATCGACGTTGAGCTTTGATAAGCTACATACCAAATTCTTCTTGTAAATAAAAATCATGTTATGCGACATGCTTCTAGCATTGAGCTTCCACCCTAGCACTCTAGACAGCCTATTCCTTGAGTGTCCTCTCTTCAACCACCAACTTCTGTAGTGCTGAAATTGTTGGAAACAATGTCTATATTGGTTCTAATCATCCACTTTCTACAGCACTTAGCATAAAGCTTCTAGAGCTTGTACAAGCAAAATCGGGTGGTGGCGTGGTTAGAACGTTGTTATCTCAAATGGGCAACCCAGGTTCAATTCCCGTTTGGCGCAGCATGGAATTTTTTTCAAAAAGCAAATTGGCTCTTTTAATAAAAGACACGAAAAGAAATTAGAAGAAGCTTTTAGCAACGCCGTTATCACGAGAGATTTTTCATAGCGATCGTGTAGCATTGTTTTAAGTTTTTTGATATGTGCTTTTCGATGTGCTTTTCACAAAGACAAAATACTATATAAGAAGGCCATGGGCTTATTCTTTTGTATCACTCAAGGATTATCTCAAGGAGCTTATGTGCTCAACGCAAGGAGGAGGTCTTCTTAGAGAGAGAGTGTTCACACACTCTTGAGGAGGTGATCAACTAGGAGGTGTTCTATCTTGGAGGAGGAGTTGTGGTCTACTTCACGAGATATTTGAAGGAGATTATGCCAGCTTACCGTCAACATCCATTGTTGATTTACTGTTAGTAGCAAGTCTATTTCCGTTCTTACTTGTTAGGTCACTCGTTTCTGTTTTAGATTGATCAGAATTTGGGTTTGTTGTAAAACAGTTATAAACTGTACGTATTCTCCATATTCTCACACACACACTCTTCATACCTCTTAGGCACACAATCTCTTGTATCTAGTTCCTATTTCTGCCTAGATATAGATATTGTCAGTTTATATCATATTCACACATTGTAATTCAACATTTGAATATAGATAGGGTAGGTGAGCCTCATAGCTTACTGTACACTTGAAATCTCATCTATTCTCTCTCTATCTCTCACTCATCTATTTTTGAGTCTTAAGGTGTGTATGTTACGGTTCATCTGTTGGAAGATCCTGTAAGTCTATGAATATATTATTATTTGGGCCCATACCACTTCCAACATATGGTATTCTGACCTTAGAATACCAACATTTGGTATCAAAGCCTAGTTGACATACACCCTTAACCAGATGAGTGACTATAGACTTGAGAATGAAGGCAAGCTTGAGGGCATGTCTAATTATCCAATGTGGAGTTTTATGATGATGAATCTGTTAGTATCAAAGGACTTATGGAATATTTTCAATGGCACTTATCCAAGGCCAAAACAAGTCGGAGAAGAGGCTACTTTATCTTCTAGAAGACCTCCTATTCCTATTTCTGCTCAACAAGAGGTTAGTGAGGAAGAAGAAACTCTTTCATTATCAGGAGTCCGTACTACTATCAAATTACTGGATTCAAGGGATGCACTAGCACTTCCATATATTGCTATGGGAGTCAAGAGGCATATTATACCCCAGATCAGGTCTTGTAGAACCTCTCGTCAAGCTTGGTTGGAGCTAGAGAATCTCTATCAAAGCTGAAACCCTGCTAGGAAAGCTCATCTAAGGAGACAACTAGCCAACACAAGGATGAAAGTTGGTGAATCGGTTCAGACACATTTTGAAGCTCAAAGATTTACGAGATCAGTTACTTAATGTTGGAGTAAACATTTCAGATGAAGAGATGGTAAACACACTTCTAAACTCACTTCCATCTACATACCGTGCTTTTGTTACCTCTTTATCTCTCTCT
Organism: Ceratopteris richardii; assembly: GCA_020310875.1. Lineage (NCBI taxonomy): Eukaryota > Viridiplantae > Streptophyta > Polypodiopsida > Polypodiales > Pteridaceae > Ceratopteris > Ceratopteris richardii. Next base: position 188,062,524 of record CM035418.1, on the reverse strand, counting down.
ATAAGAGATAGAGAAAAGAGGTACATTTTCTATTAGTTCAAGATGAAGATCAACAAAAGGGTATGGAAGAGAATGATGAAGCCATGTTCTCATCATCGAAGGGAAAGAAGAAGAAGGAAAAAAAGGAGCAGAAGATTCAGAAATCCAAGAAGGAAAGTAAGTCTTTTAATCCTAAGTCTTCCAATCATTTTTCTAATGCTTCTTCTACACCCAAAGAAACATCTTCGACTACATCTGATTCAAAGAAAGGAGTATGTCATTACTATAAGAATGCAGGTCATTTCATAGCAGAATGCAGAGCAAGGATTTTCAATGAGAAGAAAAAAGCATCAGGTAATAGTGTTGAAGATGATTCAAAACCTAAACCTTCAAAGGTAGATTCATATGCATGTGCTACTATTTAAGAGATAGCTTTTGATCAGGCAGCATTAAATGCAATCTCAGATAATCCTTGGATTTTTTATTCTAGAGCTACTAAGCATATGACAGGTTGCAGAAAGGTATTTTCTTCCCTTTCTAACTCTTCAGGCAAAAGAGTGACCATTGCAGATGGTCATGATTTGGATGTTGTTGGCATTGAAGAAGTAAACCTTAAGTCCAGAGCAGGTGGAAATTTCACAATTTCCAATGTTCTTTATGTTCCAAAAATAAGAAGAATTTGCTCTCTATCTCAACTTTCTTATCAGATTGTTATAAAGTAGTTTTTGAGAAAGATTCATGTCAGATCCTCTCACCTGATGAGGAGCATTCTCTACTTCAAGATGAAAACAAAAAGGCCATGTTTGTGTTGTGCAAAATAATTCATGCTAATGTTGCTAGGTCTACTACATATAAGGAGAACATGAAGTTATGACATGCTAGATTTGGTCATATGAGTTACACAGCTCTCTAGTGTATCAAAGATCAAGGTATGGTGAAGAGTCTGCCTACCTTTGCTTTACCAGATGATGCAGAGTCATGTGAAGGATGTCTTGAAGGAAAACTTCATAAACTACCTTTCAAGAAACATGGATTTATTACGGCCACAAGCAAGTTGCATATCATACATTCAGATGTGAATGGCCCGATGAGAACAGATTCTATTCAAGGTTATAGGTACTTTGTTATGTTCATAGGTGATTTCTCGAGATATTCATGGATTTATGGACTTAAAGTGAAGTCAGAGGTTTTTCCTACTTTCAAGTTCTTAGCTATGATTGAAAATGAAAGTCACTCAAAGATCCAGATTTTGAGAAGTGATAGAGGAAGAGAGTACATGTCTAAAGACTTTAAGTTTTTTTTAGAAGACAAAGGTATCTCTCATCAACTCACTATTGCTTACACGCCAGAACAGAATGGTGTTGCAGAGAGAAAGAATAGGATACTTGTTGAGATGATGCGTAGTATGATGTCATCCAAAAGGCTTTCTCCCAAGTTTTGGTTTGATGCAATACATACAACTAATCACATTCTGAATAGATCTTCCACAAAAGCTTTGAAGGTCATTACACCTTATGAAGCTTATAATGGGATGAAGCCCAATGTGAGTTACTTCAAAGTGTTTGATTCCCCAGCTTATGTTCACATTGAGAAGAAGGATCGTGGTAAGCTTGATGTAAAAGCCATTAAAGTGGTCTTTATTGGTTATGCAATTGAAAGCAAAGGATAGAGATTCTATGTTCCAGATACAGGTGATATCCTACTCTCATGCAATGCATATATTGCAGAAAGTCAGATTTATGATAAGGAAGAGATTCCAGATTTCATAAAGGAATTTGGATACTTACATTCAGCCATACAAGGGGGGTGATGAACCTACTCAAATCCTAAGAGATACAGGTTAAGAGAATTTCATTATCTACATCAGTACCTAATCCATCACCAGTACCTCTTGAAGTTCCAACTTATGAGGTTGGAGAAGGTTGAGTTCCAAAAGAAAGAGATACTGAAGAACCGGAAGATATACCGTCACTTTTTAGGAATACGCTAAAGTGGTTATATCAAACATGGAAGGACAATGGTATACAGGAATACACTGGAAGAACTAGAAGTCAAACCAGGAAACAACAAGGAGACCGGGTAAATTATGCAGAATATTTTGAGATTCATAATGTTTTAGCCCTTACTTGAGTTGAGAATGAACCAGCTAGTGTTCAAGATGCACTCCAAAGTGATATGATTATCACAAGTCCCAAGATTGAGTTCAAGTACAAAGACGAGTGTATCTACATGACACAACAGAAATACATTGAGAAATTATTGGAAAGGTTTGAGATGACAAATTCCAAGCCTATGCAGACACCTATGGATGTTAATGTGTTATTACAATCAGAAGCAAATTCAAAATCATTTGATGCTACACTATATAGTCAAGTAATTGGTTGCTTGATATATCTATGTAATACACATCAGAACATTCAGTTTGCAGTTTCTCAAGTATACAGGTTCATACATAGTCAACTCAAGATTCGGTGGAAAGAGATTAAGAGATATTTGCAGACATCAGAAGTTTTGCAGGTTATTGAACCTTGTACCATTGTGACATTGAAGGGGGGATTGTTGAAAACAATGCCTACATTGGTTCTAATCATCCACTTTCTACAACACTTAGCATAAATCTTCTAGAGCTTGTACAAGCAAAATTAGGTGGCGGCATGGTTAGAACGTTGTTCTCTCAAATGGGCAACCCGGGTTCAATTCACGTTCGACGCCGCATGGAGATTTCTTTCAAAAAGCAAATTGGCGCTTTTAATAAAAGACACGAAAAGAAATTAGAACAAGCTTTTAGCGACGCCATTATCGCAATAGATTTTTCATAGCGAACGCGTAGCGTTGTTTTAAGTTTTTCGATATGTGCTTTTCGATGTGCTTTTCGATGTGCTATTCATAAAGACAAAATACTATATAAGAAGGCCATGGGCTTATTCTTTTGTATCACTCAAGGATTATCTTAAGGAGCTTATGTGCTCAATGCAAGGAGGAGGTCTTCTTGGAGAGAGAGTGTTCACACACTCTTGAGGAGGTGATCAACTCGGAGGTGCTCTATCTTGGAGGAGGAGTTGTGGTCTACTTCAGGAGATATTTGGAGGAGATGCTGCTAGATTACCGTCAATATCCATTGTTGATTTACTGTGAGAAGCAAGTCTATTTCCGTTCTTACTTGCTAGGTCACTCATTTCTGATTTAGGTTGATCAGAATTTGGGTTCGCTATAAAACACATATAAACTGTTTATATTCTCCATATTTTCTCACACACACTCTTCATACCTCTTAGGCACACAATCTCTTTTATCTCGTTCCTATTTCTACTTAGATATAGATATTGTCAGTTTGTATCATATTCATACATTGTAATTCGACATTTGAATATAGATAGTGTAGGTGAGCCTCATAGCTTACCGTTACACTTGAAATTTTGTCTATTCTCTCTCTATCTCACTCATCTATTTTTGAGTCTTAAGGTGTGTATGTTAAGGTTCATCTATTGGAAGATCCTATAAACCTGTGAATTTATTATTATTGGGGCCCATAGCACTTCCAACATATGGTATTCAAACCTTAGAATACCAACAAAAGTTTGTTGTTGCGCTGCCAAAATTTGCTGATCTTGATGGATCGCCTTGGAAGATAGTCACTATCTTTTGTAGTAGGTCATAGTCTTTAGCCTGTTCTTTTAATTGAAATCGCATTTCATTAATTGTGGCCGCTTGCATCATTGTTTCTTTTTCCAATTGTTGAATACGCAGCAAGTGGTAGGAGTTGGAATCTTGTAAATTGGTAACTTGTTTCTTATACTTCTAGGTCTCTCATTTTGATTCTTCGAAAAACCCTTTGAAGTACTGGGTTTATCAGGATTCTTGATAGAGGGCATCGTCGAGTTGTTGATTGGTGAATGTCTGATGCTCTAATTAGACTGAAGCTATTGGTTACCGAGGTGGAGCCAAGCGCAATGGGTTCGAAAGTGTTCGGTGATGCACTGGTAGTGGTCCATATCGTGGGCAATCAGTCCCTGCATATGGAACAGGTAGCTACTATGTTTGTTGAACTCATGCAAGCCATATTGTTCGTTGACACTGAACTGCCATTATTCTTTATTGGCAATGGGAAGGGGGACGGGGATTTCTGGCAACTCGATTTCATCATCTAGGGTCAGGGGAGCGGAGTTCCATGGGGAAATGGGAGGTGAGGGCAAGGACCATCCTACCTTGGGAGGCATACCGAGCAGAGAGGAGGAGGGTGATGAAGGAGAGGGATTGGCAGGGGCACAAGCGGAAGAGAGTATTGCAGTGCTATCTGCAGGCTTCGGATAAGGATGTGAAGGAGAGGCTTCCTTCAGCAGCAAGGGTGGTGGAGGAGGAGCGGCATCTTGCATGGGTTCATCCATCGGTGGAATGGGAGGCGGGGAGGGAGGTGGGACCGAAGAGGAAAAGGAAGCTTCTTGATGCACCGCAAAAAAGGTTCAGAGAGAGGGAGGGTCAACCATCTGAGTTTGATCAACTTGATCATCATTGGAGGAGGAGGCGGTGATGATGACTTGGGTACGGCAAAGGTCAGCACAAAATGAGATTTGCACTTTCGTCTTCTTCTTTTAAAGAGCAATGCCGATTGGGCAAAGCAGCGTAGGATCAAGAAGACACGAGTGGTGATAGAAAAATTGCCCAGGTAAAGAATGGAAAGGAGATATGGAAGTCACGTTTTTGGGTGTTCGTCATTATCTAATTGTCTAACTATGTGTTGGCATTCCTTATGAATGTGATTGAACAGGATAATCGATCGATTGATTGGTCCCGGTGCGACCAGGCAATGACAGGATAAAACCACAGAGAGATGTCGTATGGTCAATGTTGCAAATTTAAAGCGATGACAAGAAAATGCAGGATTGAGCACTCGAGCTCGGGTCGACAACTAATGGGATAATCATTAGAGCTTTCCCTAGGGAACAATTGTTCCATGGCAGCTCGGGGGATGGATGGCACTAATGTCTCACTGTCAGTGGGCAAGAAGAATCTTTGACCCACTTCAGTCAGAGTCGTGCAGAGCTCTTGGCCGCTAAGTAATATCATCCAAGAGGCGGAAGATACAGGTTCGATAGCTATGGCATAGATGAGACTTTGTGCAGCTAGGTGTGCCGCAGTAGCTTCCCACTGCACGAGGCAGAATCTGCCTAAGCGGCACGAGGTGAGGAAGGCATTCATCTCATCAGAGACTACCGCCGAGAGGGACTCCAATGGAGCTAGCACTTCCATAGCTAAGAGCGCACAACATAGGCACAGCTAGCAATGCAAATTAGTGCAAGTATTCACTCAAAAAACAATAGCCGATGATCGCAAAATAGATAGACTTAGACAAGCGAGGTGGCACGATGTCATGATGGAAGAACGAGATGATCGTAATGATGAATGCAAGTTGAGGAAGATTATGCCATAACGATCATGCAAACCATGCAAACAAGGGCGACGAACAAATGATTGCATATGTGGAAGATGACGGAAAAGGGCAAAGTTTTGACCCATTGACCGGATTTCTAACTGGTACTCTAAAAAGTGTCTACAACCAAAAAGTTGTTGGACCAACTTGTGCCGAAATCCGGAATGGACCAAACCACCGAACTTTGAATTTTCCTGCAACATGATCAGACTTGGAGTTGTAGAACAATATGAGTTGGTCTGCTTCAAAAACTGGAGTCCACTAAAAACGATCATGCATCCATGCTTGTCTCAATTGCACTTCTTACATGAGCAGAAAAATTTCAAATCTCTGTTCATTGAGTGCCCACAAAGAATTGATTCAAGCATATAGCGACTCAGCTCGTAATAATTTATGTTGGATGGAAACTTCCAGACTAGGAACAACCACTTGCATGGGGTAATGGCTTCAATACCATAGGCTAATTTAAAGGGGGGATATCTATAGTAACCTTGTACGTAGTTTGGTACGCCCAAAGAACGACAGGTAGGAGTTGGTCCCAGTGATCAAGACAGTCAGTAATTAACTTGTTTAGCAATGTCAACATTGTTTTGTTGATGCTTTCAACAAGACCATTAGCATGGGGATAATATGGAGTGATGAATTTATGTGTATTAAAGGAAGTTGTCAAAGCTTCAATTAATTCATTTGCAAAATGAGTGCCTTTGTCCGAAACAATTTAAAGGGGAACACCAAATCATGAAAAAAGGTCACGAGTTAAGCACTTAGCAACTACCCTAGCAGTGGCAGAACGGAATGCACAGGCCTCAGCCCAGCGAGTGGCATAGTCCGTGCATGTTAAAATGTAACAATTTGCAGCGAGGGCGGCTAGGGGAGTAATCAGGCCAATGAAGTCCAAGCCCCTTTTTTGGAACGGTTCTAGAGGAAGGACGGGTTGCAAAGGGAAATAATGTCACACCAGGGCTTGACCAGTTTGTTGGCATGGATCACACTGCGAGACATAATCTTATTGCATAGTCAACTACCATATAACACTTTATAGGATCTTTGTATGTATCAATTCCACCAAAAAGTGACCACTTGTAGGTGCAAAATGAGCCAATGCTAGGACATATGGCACCTCATGCATCGCGGTGCACCGAAGCCAAGCTCCCAAGGGATTAGCATGGTACAATTTTCCTACTATAATACGAAACCACAGGCTGTACAAAGCCAGCTTCTGTCTCGTAGTGGCAGACAAGGAATCCTACCGATAGCCAAAAATCAAAAAAGTCATAAGGGTATCATAATAGGAGTCTGCAAGATTCCACTGAACTAGCGACGAGTTAGGTTCAACCATGTAATTAGCAAGGGAGATATCATCAACTCCCACCGAAGCTTCACCAGAATCCTACCACAGAAAGTCAACAATCGCATGAGAGGAGCCAAGGCAATGAATCACGTCGTAATCAAATCTTTGCAGAAGAAGAACCCATCTCCCAAGTTTTCCACCCAAATTCTGTTGTTGCACCAAATATGTTAAGGCACAATGGTCTACATGGAAGTTAAATTTTCGACCAGGCAGGTAATGCCATAATTTTTTCATAGAGTAAATGAGTCCCAAACATTCACGCTCCATAATAGAGTAAGTACGTTCATCTAGAGCTAATCGACAACTAGCATAATACACTGGCTGATACCACTTAGCCTGGACTTGCATCAAGACGCTTCCAATAGCAATGTCTGAGGCATCCACAAAGACATGGAAGGATAGGTCCCAATCTGCAGCTTGTAGGATAGGGGCCTGCATAAGAAGTCTTTTAAATCAAACAAAACTTTCCTAACACTCAGTAGTCCACTCGAAGTAATGAGGGGTGACTGTAGTTAATCAAGTAAGGGGAATAGTTAAGCGAGCTAAATACCGTAGATGACGGCCATGCCACCAGATTTTCCTAAGGAATCGTAAAACATCTTTAGGTGATTTGGTTCTTCTACTTCACAGTCTACAGGCACAGATGGAGCTTCTTCTTCTAGTACAGTGGTTACTCCTCTTTCAAACTTTCTTTTTTGTATTGAATAGTACTAATACAGACAATACCATACGATACTTCAGGTACATAGGAATGTACTCATACAGGTATAAATGTATGTATGTATGCATTATCTATGTCTCAAGAAAGAGAAAGATGCAATGATTTATTAATTTCTGAAGGCCAAAACAACCTATGAGATCAAACCACTACATCATGATGGATCTAGTACATCTGGAAAGGAGATACAGCAACAATGCTGGAGCAAGGTGAAAGCCACTAGTAGTCACGTGAGGATTTATTGATGTCTTTTAAAGCCAACATAACCTATGAGACCAAAAAATTAAACCATGCTAGATCTGCGATAATGTCTGGGTAATAAAGAAGGAAATAATAACATAGAGCGAAAACACAAAGGAGGTAATGAAATATGTGAAGACCTGGACTTATCGAAAACTACTAGGCAATCTATCAGATGGTGATTGTCCATTAGGTGACAGATACCAGCTCTGATGCCTGCGGGCTGTACAAGAAGTATCAGAAGGTGTACACAATCCATCCAGAGAGAAAGGAGAAGAAGGGAAAGGGGGGAAATGGTCTTTTTTTGGTCTTTTTTTGTCTTTTTTCTTTTTTTCTTCTCTCCTTAGAGAGAGAGAGAGAGAGAGAGAGAGAGAGAGAGAGAGAGAGAGAAAGAAAGAAAGAAAGAAAGTCATATTAACGTCTTCTGGAGGCCAAACTTGGCCTATGAGACAAAAACCATGTACAAGTGTAGTAACCCTGTGTAGAAGATAAAATGAAATAAAAAGTATATCGCTACACAAAGCTATATAGGGCTGGAAAAGGCTGGGGAGAGAGAGAGAGAGAGAGAGAGAGAGAGAGAGAGAAACATAGGCTATGGGGCCTGCAACAGAAACTAAACAAAACAATACAACAACCAAAAAAAGAACTCAATATCCTTCTTGGACTGATGAGCTTTGCAACAATGATCCCATAATAGATACCCAAGTAGGACTGCAGTAGTCTCCCTTCTGGTATTGAGATCCTTATGAAAGGAGTACCATCCCACACTGACAATTTGGTAGTATGTCCGAATATGACCACTGATTCTGGACAAATGTGCCTCTATCCACAGGATCATGGTAAACCGGTACAGAAATACCTGATCCTCCTTTGCCAATCTTTTTTCCTTTTCAAGAGTAATCAAAATGCTTTGGCATTCTTCGTTGCATCAGAAAAATGACCTGGAGGAAGAATAATCATCACTATTTTCCCTTTTTGACACATGCTGATTGAGGAGCTTCGCAAGGTGCAAACCAAAGACCCACAAGAAGCAATACGTGACTCAAGAGAAGTGCAAGAGAAGAGATGCAAGTAGATGGGTAGACATTCCAGCAAACTTCTATTACAAGAAGTATTATCAGCCTGCACATTTCAATGCAAATATCCATGAATGAGAGTTTGTAAAGAAACCTCAGAAAAAGATAATAAACAGCAATGGCAATAAAAGAAATTCACACATGATGCAAGACCACTATTCTATAACATGCTCAAGAGGACAGTTACGTATCATGCAGTAAAACACCACATATTCCTTCATACCCGAAAACTTCAACATCAACACAGTCAATCACAAATCAGCAAATGCAACAACCTGAGATGAATAAAGGCAATCATTCCCCTTTCCTAATGGCACAAAACAAGCACTCATGAATCTAAACCATGGAGCAGGCTTCTTGAAAATAATTCTTCCATAGAACAAGTAAGAAGACGAGCCTATCGATAAAAGGATTATAAAAGCCAGCTGAATTTATGCAATGACATATGGGCCATGAACACAAAGACTTTGAAAAATAAAGAAATGTGTGTTGCCCAGTTTCATAATAAAATTGGATCTCACACACACACACACACACACGGAGAGAGGGAGAGGAAGAAGGGCGGGGGGGGGGGGGGGGGGGGGGGGGGGGGGGGGGGGGGGGGAGAGAGAGAGAGAGAGAGAAAGAAAGAAAGAAAGTGTTTTTACGTCTATTAGGAGGCCGAACTCGGCCTATGAGACAAATCAATGTACATGGGTGTATCTTCTGTCAATCCGAAAAGATAAAAGTGCTGAAAAAAAAAGATGGCAAGGCTGATATAGATCTTTGTAGTATGCATAAGCATGATAATGCATCTGAACGACTAACTAGCTCCATCCTGTACTAGTGGGCGGGTGTAAGATGTGGTACATGGGTGGAGGTGGAGTCAAGGCCGCCCTGATGGCTGCAACGGGATCCGCCATCATCCGAGATCGTCTCTCCTCCATGGCGTGATGGTCACGAGCCTAGATCTCTGCAATCTGGTGCCTGTGAAGTCTCGTGGCCCGATATCCTATAGCACGGGGTGGTCTCCTAGCTCGAGAGGTCTAAGCGTGCTGAAGAGTCACCCCTCTCGATGTGTGAGCTAAGGGGGGAAGGGCTGCTGCACGTCGTGGAATGAAGAAGTCAGTGAGCTGACTCTATCTCCCTCGTGTCTAGGCAGCCGTAGTAGGCTGGAGGAGAGAATTTCTGTGACTCTGAATCTCTAGTAAGAATCGCCCGAGCTGTCGCTGATCTCTAGAGCCCATGATCTCTCAGAAGGTGGGCTGCCCTGTAAAGAGAGTCTCATATCTGTCTCTAATGTCATCATATGCGCTACATCTGCAAACAAAGTGCTCCTAATCCTCCATCTCTACTCTGCATATCCTGCATAGCCGCTCCTCTCTGGGAATGTCTTTGGCTCTGCCTATCTCAATCTCTAGTCGGTGTGATGAGACCCTCAACTGGCCAATCGCTACCCTCAAGCTATGAGGCATGTAGGTATCCATGTAGCGTGGTCGCTGGATGAAACCATCCGCTAGTATGTCCAAAAACTGGTCTCGATAGTGCGATAGTCTCGATCCCATGTGTGGTGTGTGCTATGTTTGACTAATGTAGAGCTGCCAAAGGTCCTGTCTGAGCACAAGATTCCTCTCATGACACGAGAGGTGGATGTGAGGTGAGTCTAGGTCATAATGAAAAGGCAGCAATCTATCCATATCAAGTCCATGACTATCAAACCATGCTCTAACCTGAGTGTACCAAGCTCTCGCATATCCAGACTCTGATATCTGCATAGATGCCTCAAAAGCTCTATGTGTGAGTCTTTCTGTAGGGAGCTCCCTCACCCTCTGAATAAAGGAGATGGTCTGGAATAGTGCATCTACTACCATGGGTGGTGCAGCTAGCTCTGCCCTGATAATGTCATGTGGCACTGACTGTTTCCTGCGAAATAGTCGCGAGATCATACGTACTTGTGGCCTCTTGATCGCACTCCACCGGGTGACTATGAGGCCCGGTGCCCAAACTGTCGCACCATACATCATAGCTGGTCTGACTAGTGTGTCAAATAGCCACCCCTTTGTGCGGGGCTCTAACATGGCTAAGGCTGCATATCCTCGTGTGAGTCTATCGGTGGCTGTCTGTCTCATGCTGAAGGGGCCAGGAAAGCTCGTGAATGTGACTCCGAGGTAGACATAGGAAGTGACCACCTCAATCTGTCCACTGCCAACTGTGAATCCTTCTCCATTCCTCACCATGGGGGAGGTGTGGAAGATCATGACCTTGGTCTTGCCAAGGTTTACTGTCAAGCCTCTCTGTGTGCAAAACTCATGGAGGGCATCTAGGTGGTGTTGTAATCCCTCGGGTGACTCTGAAATCAATACAATGTCATCTGCATATAATAAAATATGGACCTGTGTACCTGCAAGGTCTGCACCCTCCCCTCTAGCTCGGAGAATGTAGTCCTCAATCTCATCGATGTAGAGCCCGAATAGAGTGGGAGAGAGTGGGCAGCCTTGCTTAACACCCACTGTGCTAGCAATGGCCTCTGATAGTCCCCTCGGGCATCGAACCCTCCCAATCACCCGCTCATAGAGTGTGTAGATGGCCCAAATCATCTCTGATGGTATCCCCAAGCTATGGAGTCTCCGAAAAAGCTTCTCCCGTGGCACAGTATCGAAGGCTTTGCGGAAATCCACAAAGCAACAATATGATCTCTTCTTCCGCATCTTTGCTCGATCAATGAGGCAACGCAGAATGAAGATGTGATCAATGGTGGAGAAAGCCCGTCGGAACCCTACCTGACCACGTGCTCGTAGCCCTTCCATCTCTCCATATGAGCTGAGCTCTGTCTCGAGAACCGTCCCATAAAGCTTGGCCATGGTGTGACCAATCATGATAGTCCTATAGTTCCCTGGGTCCAAGGTATCCCCAGATTTGTGAATGGGCACAATGATGTTCCTCGTCCACTCCTCTGGGAAGCCCTCCCCTATAGCCCGATTGAAGACATGTGCAATCAATGGAGCTATAGTGGAGGCAATATATATGAGGTGCTCTCTCTGCAATCCCGTGTGGTCAGACGAACACCCATGTTGTGGCCGCTCAATGGCCCTCTAGATCATCTTTGCTGTGAAGAAAGAGGAACGAGTAGGGCGTGGACCAAGTGGTTGGGGGATGGGAGGCTGTCCAGGTATCTCATATAGTCTCTCAGCATACTCGTGCCAAATCTGTGGATCTCCAATAGGTGTGGTCGGTAGTGACTCTCGTAGTGTGTGCCATGCAACAATGCAATCCCCACTCATAAGTAAATGGTATAGCTCAAGCTCCTATGCCTCCTCGAAGGCCCGTCTCTTTCGGCGTGTGAGGGTCTTCATATGTCTTCTAGCATCATCTCTGTGATCTCTCCCAATGCTCTCTGAGCTCGTGGTCGACGGTAGAGACCCCTGCACTCATCATCATACCAGGGATTCAGTGGCAGGGTCCCTGGGGGAGGTGTGTGACTAGAATGGGTGGTGTGTGGGAATGAACCGATGGCGGATGTTTGAAGGATGGATGCTATATGTGAGGTAAGTATAGGTAGTGGGTGTCAGGATGAAGCGAACGAAGGCTTTCCTCAACTCGGGCTGAGTATATGTGAGCAAGCTCGTGTGTGAAGTGGATGGTTGTGTGTGGGGGATGTGTCACGTGTGTGTGTGTGAATGTCCTCCTTGAGGGATCCAATGCGTATAAGTGGGATGGTGAAGAAATTGAATAGGTAGGTGGCCTCCCTGGGTCCCATGATATAATCTACGATACTCCCTCCTCCATCTCTAACTGAGTGCAGTACGCATGTCAATCTCCCTGACATAGGCCACTGTCTCATCCCGTTATAAATAACGAGGCGATGCCTGGACCCGAGTCTGAGTAGGTGGGTGCCGTAGAGTGTGTGTGTAGAATCAGTTGAAACTCGTGCCATAGATCACTCCTTTAGAGTGGTTAATATGACTAGATCCCCTGGGTCAAAAGCCTTGCACTGATCGCTACCCGTCCTTGCGTTGAAGTCCCCCATGAGGAAGACTTCTCCTCGAGTAGAGTACTCAGTGATCTCCTCTGATAGACAAGTATGAGAGCTGTAATCGGATCCAAAGGTATCTGGCCTGAGTCTCGTGCGACGATGTGTATCCCGCTTTGAAGTCCATCTTTGAAGAGTATTGCTACTCCCCCTCATCCTCTCGTAGTGTGGTGGCGTGTACAATCTCTGTGTATAGACTCCCACTGGAAGCCATGCACCCGAGGTAGGCTCCTATCGGGGCTCTCATGTGTCTCTGTCAACAAAATAATCTCTCTATCTTTGCTCACCTCCTCGAGCCTCTCTGAATGTGTCCATAAATCGCCATTGCAGTTCCACAGTGCAGGATGTATCTCCTCAACTGTCTCACAGGCCGTGAATCCCTATAGTACGACTTTGCCATCAATGATGACCCTACCATCTCTGTATGAAGCCTTTCTCCCCTCCCTACGAGCCTCATGTACTCTTGGCATGCATGCACGACGATGTGCTACTTGCATGGGTGTGATATCATCATCTAGGTAAATAGGCGGGCCTTCAATCCCCCTCAAAACCACTCTCTTGCGAATGAAGGTGGATCTCACTGCTTCGGAGGGGAACTCCAAAATGAGAGCTCTCTTCTTTGAAAGATCTTTTCCTGCTCTCCAACATTTGATGAATGGGAGGGCCTCCTCTTCATTGTAACCAAGCTTCTTACATAGTGTCTTCCCATCCATCTTTGGGTTGGAGCTTTCTTTTTTTAATATACCCATGACCCGTACATTCAGACATCAAGCTCGTCGCATCCTCTCCTCCTCAATGGTGGTGTGTACAATGAGAGCTTCTTCTTTTTGTGCTTCTTCTTTGGACTCTTTTTTTATGTTTTTTTTCACTACTTCAACCCATCCTTCTTCGGTTGCTTCTAGTTTGCTGTCAATGCTTGCAATCAAGGCTTGAGTTAGCTCCATTCTAAGCGCTTCTCTTGTGTGTGCTCTAAGTTCACCTTCTTCTAGGCTGATGGAGGCTACTGATGCTTTGAGGGCCTCGATTTGTTCTTGCATGATCTTTTTCTCTTCTACCCAATCTTGCTGTCTCTTTAGCCATAGTTCTCTTTCCTTTCAGTGTCTCCATTTCTTGGTCTTCTTTGGTGTCTTTGATTTGATCTTCAAAAGCTTTGATCTTCTCGAAGGCTCTTCTCATTTCCTGATTTAGTGCTGTCTCCCTCTTTCTTCACTTCTCAAATAGCTTTACAGAACATCTCTTCCACCTCTTTTCTTTCTAATTGTGCCATTTTCCTCTTCTATTTGTATGCGCTTGAGAAGTTAGGAAGGGCAGGAGGAAGACATTGTTCCCTCGTGCACTATAACAATAGTCTAATTTGTTGGACTCCAAACCTATGAATGACCTACTGCACTGTGCATATTTTGCCCGCAGAATTAGGGTTAAGGGTTATGGGGCTCGGTTATGAGTTAAGAGGTTAACATACCAGAGTTAGGGTTACAAGGCGGAGGGGTCTGATGCAAGAAAATTAGGGTTACAGGCCAGCAGTTATGACGCAGCAGGTCACAAAGCTGATGAAGAGAGGGGGGGGGAGGGGGGGGGGGGGGGGGGGGAGAGAGAGAGAGAGAGAGAGAGTGTGTTTTTACGTCTATTAGGAGGCTGAACTTGGCCTATGAGAAAAATCAATGTACATGGTTGTGTCTTCTGTCGATTAGAAAAGATAGAAGTGCTGAAAAAACTGGTAAAGCCGATACAGATCTCCATAGTAGGCATGTCAAGATGCCCATGAAAGTTTTTTTTTGTGCTTTTTTTTTTTTTTGGGGGGGGGGGGGGGGGGGGGGGGGGTTCGGTTTGTGTGTGTGTGTTTTTTTTTGTTGGGGGGGGGGGGGGGGGGGGGGGGGGGTGTAAGGTATGGAGTGCTATATCTATGATAGTCTATATGCACAAGGGTAGTACAAGCATGAGAATGCATATGAGCGACTAACTAGCTCCATCCTCTACTAGTGGGTGTGTGTAAGATATGGTACACAGGTGGAGGTGGAGTCAAGAGCACCCTAATGAATGCAGAGAGATCAACCATCATCTAGGATCGCCTCTTCTCCATAGCCCGATGGTCACGAGCCTGAATCTCTACCATATGGTGTTGGTAAAGTCTCGGAGCCCAATATCCTATAGCACAAGGTCGTCTCCTAGCTCGAGAGGTCTGAGCCTGCTCAAGAGTCACCCCTCTCGATGTGTGAGTTGTTGGGGGGGGGGGGGGGGGGGGGGGGAGGGCTTCTACACGTCGTAGAACAAAGAAGTCAGTGAGCTGACTCTATCTCCCTCTTGTCCAGACTCCTGCGGTGGGCTGGAGTAGGGAATCTCTGTGACTCTATATCTCTAGTAAGAATCTCCCGAGCTTTGGCTAATCTCTAGAGTCCATGATCTCTCCGAGGGTGGGCTGCCCTGTAAACAGAGTCTCGTACCTGCCTCTGATGTCATCATATGCGCTACATCTCCATACAAAGTGCTCCTCATCCTCCATCTCTACTCCATATATCCTGCATATCCTCTCCTCTCTGGGTCTGTGTCTCTTCCCGTTTCAATCTCTAATCGGTGTGATAAGACCCTCGACTAGCCAATCGCTACCCTCAAGCTATGGGGCATATAAGTATCCATATAGCATGGTCTTAGGATGAAATTGTCCGCTAGTATGACTAAGAACTTGTCTCTCAACCATCCATGTCGTAGTCATCTATGGCCCTCTCGACTATCTTTGCTGTTAAGAGAGAAGAACTAGTAAGACGAGGCTTAGGTGGTTGGGTAATGGGAGGCTACCAGGTACCTCATATAATCTCTCAACATAATCATGTCATGTATGTGGGTCCCCAATAGGTGTGGTAAGGCGTGGCTCTCTTATGGTATGCCATGTTGCGCACTGTCCATACTCATAAGGAGGCAGTATAGCTCAAGCTCTTGTGCCTCCTCAAAGGCTCGCCTCTTGCGACGTGTTAGGGTCTTCATCGGTCTCTTTGCCTCTCTGTCTGTGATCTCTCCCAATGCTCGTTGAGATCATAGTCGGTGATAGAGATCTCTACATTCCTCATCATACCAACGATGTTGTGGCATAGTCCCGAGAGGAGGTTTGTGACCATAGTGGATGGTGTATGGGAAGGAACTCACACCTGATGTCCGAAGGACTGATGCTATCTGTGAGGTGAGTAGGGGTAGTGGAGTGTCATGATGAAGCAAGAGAAGATCCTTCTCGACTTGAGCCGCATATATGTGAGCTAGCTCGTGTGTGAAGTGGATGGTGGTGTGTGGGATGCGTGTTGTGAGTGTGTGGGGGGTGTCTCCCCTAAGGGAGAGTGTGAGGTATGTGTGATCAGCTCCAATGCGTATAGGTGGGATGGTGAATGAGGTAAGTAGGTGGATGGCCTCCCTCGATCCCATGACGTAATTTACTGTACTTCCTCGCCATCTGTGATTGAGAGTGGTATGCATGTCAATCCTCTTGAGATAGGCCATTCAGCCATCCCATTATAAATAATGAGATTATGTCGAGAGCCTAGTCTTAGTAGATGAGCGTCATAGTGAGTGTGTAGAGTCTCTCGAAGCTCGAGCTCTAGAATCATCCTATATGGTAGGTAGTATCTGTGGGTCCTCTGGGTCAAATATCTTACACGGATCATTACCATCCTCGCATTGAAGTCTCCCATAAGAAGACTTCCCCTAGTCCAGAGTACTATGTAATCTCCTACGACAGGCACGTGTATGGTGAGTCCTATTCTCGATCTATCATAGCAAACCAAGAGCTAGGAGGAGGAAAGTAGCCTAATGCTATGTAGATGATCGGCTCTTGTGAGAGTTGAAGTCGGATCCAAAGATATCTAACCTGTGAATCACGTGCAACTATCTGTATCCTGCTCTGAAGTCCATCTCTGAAGAGTATGGCTACTCATCTTGATCCTTTGTTGGTGTGCTTGCATATACACTCTTTGTATGTAGACTCCCATTGGAAACCTTGAGCTTGAAGTAGGCTCCGGTCTGGGCTCTCATGTGTCTCTGTTAGTATAATGATGTCTCTGCCTCTGCACACCTCTTCTAAACTATTTGGGTGTGTGCATAGATCTCCATTGCAGTTTCAAACTGCAAGGTGTATCTCCCTCGAGTGTCTCAAAGGCCACTAATCCCTATGGGATGGCCTTGCCATCAATGATGACATGGCCATCTCTGTATCAAGCCTTCATTCTTTCTTTGCAAGCTTGGTGTACCCTCAGCACGCATGCACGGCGATGTGCTACTTGCATGGGTGTGAGATCATCATCAAGGTAGATGGGGGGTCATCAAGTGCTCTCAAAATCACCCTCTTACGAAGGAAAGTGGACCTTACATCTTCGGAGAGGAAGTGTAGAATGAGAGCTCTCCTTCTTCATGGGGTCTCGTCTCGCTGTCCAAGACTTGATTAATGGGAGGGACTTTTCTTTGTAGCCGAGCATCTTGCTTAGTGTCTTACAATCGAATTCAAGGATAGAGCCCTCTTTTTCTACAATGCCCATGATGCATACGTTGAGACGGCAAGCTTGTCTCATCTGTTCTTCATCAAGGGTGGTGTGTACGATAAGGGATTCCTTTTTTTGTGCTTTCTTTTTGGTTTCTTTTTATATGTTCTTCTTCACTATGTCAATCCACCCTTCTTTGGTAGCTTCTAGCTTGTTTTCCATGCTCGGTCAAGGCTTTCGTGAGTTCTTCTTTGAGAGTTTCCGTTTTATTCATATTAATCTCCCCTTCTTCGGGTTTGGGGCAGACCATCGAAGCTTTGAGGAGCTCCAATTCCTCTCTCATGTCTGCTCTCTCCTTAGCCCATTCTTCTTTCTCCTTTTTGAGCTTTGAGAGGCGGTTGATGATGATAGTGATAGTGAAGTCCACTATCTCCTTGTTTTCTTTGATGGCTATGGTGAGCTTGTCCTCCATTTTGGTGAAATCCTCCTTCTTATCCCTAGTAGTCAAGGCCCCAAAGACTTGCGATGAAGACGGAAGCGCGCCCAATGCACGATGGAGCAAGGGTGGGAGTGGCTAATAACTCTAGGCAACAGTTCTTAGTCCGGGGCAGGGACACTCTACTTCCATGAATGAAATTGAAATTGATTGTGAGACGCAGAGAGAACAAAGAAAGAAGAAGAAGAAAGAAAGTATTTTTACATCTGTTAGGAGGCCGAACTCAGCCTATGAGACAAATCGACGTACATGGGTGTATCTTCTGTCAATCCGAAAAGATAAAAGTGCCGAAAAAATTGGTAAAGCTGATATAGATCTCCGTAGTATGCATGTGGAGATACCCATGAAAGTGGGGGGGTGTATGGAGTGCCATATCTATGATAGCCTATATGCAAAACGGTAGTACAACAAGCATGAGAATGCATCTAAAACGACTAACCATCCTATACTAGTGGGCGGGTGTAAGATGTGGTACATAGGTGGAGGTGGAGTCAAGGCCGCCCTGATGGCTACAACCGGATCAGCCATCATTTAGGAGCGTCTCTCCTCCATGGCACGATGGTCACGAGCCTGGATCTCCATAATCTGGTGTCGATGAAGTCTCCGGGCCCAATATCTTATAGCACGGGGTCGTCTCCTAGCTCGAGAGGTATGAGCCTGCCGAAGAGTCACCCCTCTCAGTGTGTGAGTTGAGGGGGGAGGGCTGCTCCACGTCGTGGAACAAAGAAGTCAGTGAGCTCACTCTGTCTCCCTCCTGTCCGGGCTGTTGCAATAGGCTTGAGTAGGGAATCTCTGTGACTTTGTATCTCTAGTAAGAATTTCCCGAGCTGTCACTGGTCTCTAGAGTCCATGATCTCTCGGAGGGTGGGCTTCCATGTAAACAGAGTCTCGTACCTACCTCTAAAGTCATCATATGCGCTACATCTGCATACAAAGTGCTCATCATCCTCCATCTCTACTCTGCATACCCTACATATCTACTCCTCTCTGGGAATGTCTTCGGCTCTTCCCATTTCAATCTCTAGACGGTGTGAAGAGACTCTCAACTGGCCAATCGCTACCCTTGAGCTATGAGGCATGTAAGTACCCATGTAGTGTGGTCGCTCGATGAAACTGTTCGCTAGTATGTCTAAGAACTGGTCTCGATAGTGCAATAGTCTCGATCCCATGTGTGGTTTGTGCCATGTCTGACTAATAAAGAGCTTCTAGAGATCCTCTTTGAGCACAACATTCCTCTCACGACTGGAGAAGTGGATCTGAGGTGAATCTGGGTCATAGTGAAAAGACAGCGATTTGTCCATATCAAGTCCATGACCATCAAACCAGACTCTCTAACCTGAGTGTACCAAGCTCTCTCGTATCCTGACTTTGATATCTATATAAAGCCTCAAAAGCTCTGTGTGTGAGTCCGTTTATAGGGAGCTCCCTCATCCTCTGAATAAAGAAGATAGTCTAGAGTAGTGCATCTACTTCCATGGGTGGTGCAGCTAGCTCTACCCTGATGATGTCATGTGGCACTGACTCTTTCCCGCGAAATAGTCGCGAGATCATACGTATTTGTGGCCTCTCGATCGCACTCTATTGGGTGACGGTGAGGCTTGGGGCCCAAACTACCGCAGCATATACATCATAGCTGACCTGACTAGTGTGTCAAATAGAGACCCCTTCGTGTGGGGCATCTAGAAGTGTGCCTGGTGACATCTCCGCTCTAACATGGCTAAAGCTGCATATCCTCGTGTGAGTCTATCGATGGCTGCCTGTCTCACGCTGAAGGGCAAGGCAAGCTCGTGAATGTCACTCCGAGGTAGACATAGGAAGTGACCACCTCAGTCTGTCCACCGCCAGCTGTGAATCCTACTCCATTCCTCACCATGGGGGAGGTGTCGAAGATCATGACCTTGATATTGCCAAGGTTTACTGTCAAGCCCCTCTGTGTACAAAACTCATCTAGCCCATCCACGTGGCACTATAATCCCTCAGGTGACTCTTAAATCAATACAATGTCATTGGCATATAATAAAATGTGGACATGTGTACCTCTGAGGTCTGCACCCTCTCCTCCAGCTCCGAGAATGTAGCCCTCAATCTCGTCGATGTAGAGACCAAAAAGAGTGGGGGAGAGTGGGCAGCCTTGCTTAACACCGATAGTTCTAGCAATGGCCTCAGACATACCTCCGGGACACTATACCCTCCCAATCAGTCACCTGCTCATAGAGTACATAGATGGCCCAAATCATCCCTGAAGGTACTTCCAAGCTCTAGAGCGTCGGAAGAGCCTCTCTCGTGGCACTGTATCAAAAGCTTTGCGGAAGTCCACAAAACAGCAATATAATCTCTTCTTTGGCACCCTTGCCCCATCAACAAGGCAGCGCAAAATGAAGATGTGATCAATAGTGGAGAAAGCTCGTCGAAAACCTGCCTTGCCTCGTGCTTGTAGCCCCTCCGTCTTTGCATATGAGCTGAGCTCTTCCTCAAGTATGGCACCGTATAGTTTGGCCAGGGTGTGACCAATCATGATGGTCATGTAGTTCCTTGGGTTTTGGATAGGCACAATGGTATGCCTAGTCCACTCCTCTGGGAAGCCCTCCCCTATAGCCTCGTTCAAGACATGTGCAATCAATGGGGCTATAGTGGAGGCTGCATATATGACATGCTCGCTCTACAATCTTGTATGGCCCGTCAAACATCCACGTCATAGTCGTCCTATGGCCCTCTCAACCATCTTTGCTATGAAGAGAGAAGTAGTAAGGCGAAGCTCAAGTGGCTGGGTAATGGGAGGCTGCCCTCGTACCTCATATAATCTTTCAGCATAATCATGCCATGTATGTAGGTCCCCAATAGGTGTGGTCGGGCATGGCTCTTGTAGGGAATGCCATGCTGCAGCACTATCCATACTCATGAACAGGTGGTATAGCTCAAGCTCTTGTGCCTCTTCAAAGGCTCGCCTCTTCCGACGTGTGAGGGTCTTCATCCGTCCCCTGGCCTCTCTCTGTGACTCTCCCAATGCTCGCTGAGCTCATAGCCGGCGGTAACGATCTCTACATTTCTCATCATACCAGCCATGTTGTGGAATAGTCTCGGGAGGAGGTGTGTGACCAGAATGGATGGTGTGTGGGAAGGAGTTGATGGCTGATGTCTGAAGGACCGATGCTATCTAGGAGGCGAGTAGGGGTAGTGGAGTGTCAAGGTGAAGCAAGAGAAGATCCTTCTCGACTTGAGCCACATATATGTGAGCTAGCTCGTGTGTGAAGTGGATGGTGGTGTGTGGGATGTGTGTTGCGGGTGTGCATGTAAGGGTGTCTCCCTTGAGGGAGAGCGTAAAGCATGTGTGATCGGCCCCAATGGGTATGGGTGGGATGGTGAATAAGGTTAGTAGGTGGATGGCTAGAGGTAGAACAGAGAAGAAAGGTGGAAATGCACAAAGAAACAAAAGCAAAAGCGAAGGCAAAGGTGATGTGACCTGAGCTCCTTTATCTAGTTCTGCAGCTTTGATTATAGGTATAACAAGCCTTCAAAGAGATGTTCAAATTCGTTAAAATGTGGTCAACTCTGTTTGATTATCACTTTGCAGCCTACTTCTCAACTCTCTTTCCATATTCTTTCTCTTTTCCACTTCCTCTTGCTTCCTAGTAACCTATTTGCCTTGTTTCATTGCTGGTTAATTCTTGTCAATTGTGATCAACCCTGGTCAAACCTGTCCAACGGGGTCAAACCGGCAAAAACAAAGTCAACTCCCTCAAAAGGAATTGTTTCAAAGAGAAAGGGATAAAATGCTATTTTCAATCAATTTTTTGATAAATTTCAGATTTTTGAGTCCTTGTAGTGCTTCATAGTGCTTTTGCTTGATTAGTTGATATCCCACATCCATGTTTTGAGGTTATGCACAGGAGAAGCTCCTCTAAATGATAGATTTGCTCCCCCTAGCACTTGATTTAAGTGCACTTAGAGAATTTTTGTGTAATAGAATTACATAGCAAGTATTGCTCTTTGACTCTTTGGGTTTCTTTTATGCATACATTGGTATCCTAAACTCTAAATTTGACTTTGGGAAAGCATATTGTATATTTGACCCATCTAGTTTGACTTGCTAGTATCCTTGTAAGTATTGAGGTTACTTAAGTGTAACATTGACCTTCTAGGTGAAAGGTTGTGCTTGCTTTGGTTCAAGTTTTGTTATAGGGGTGATCATGATTGATCCAATATTCTAGGTGTTCTATCTCTTGATGATAAGCTTGATGGTAGCTCCAATTATTCGTTTTAGAGTTTTATGCTCAAGAATCTTTTCATAGCAACATATTTGTGGGATAGTGTAAAGTGATTTAGTATGCCTTGAAAGACCTAGAAAAGCACCTACTGCAAGTAGAAGACGTGCGACAACTAATAGAGATGAAGTTGAAGCACCTACAAGCTACTTCAATTGAACGACAAACCCTACCTAAGAATACTCCTGTTATTGGACATTTTTTTCAAGATTGAAAAAGATGGGATATGAAAGATGTGCAAAGCTTTAGCCATCATATCTCTTTCTTAGATCTATTATTCCTTATCTTCGATCTTATAAGACATCTAAAGAAGCTTGTAATAGATTTGAGGATTTGTTTTACTCTCCGAACATTGCAAGGAAGCAATATTTGAAACGTTAGCTACACAATTTATGAATAGAAGAAGGTGGCTCTATCCAAGATTATCTAACTAGAGTTCAATGTCTAGTAGGTCAGTTAGCAAAACATTCATGTGTTCATAGAGGAAGATGAACTTGTGACCATGCCTCTAAATTCTTTGCCTCATTCTTACATGTCTTTCCTTACAATTTTCTCTATCGTTAATATAGTGGTCATGTTTAGAAAGTTACAAAACCTTTTGTTTCAAGAAGAAAAGACTGAATCTAGATTTGCAGGAGACTATGAGTGACCTAGCCCTAGCTACGAGAGCAAAATACAAAGTTAAAGGCAAAAATACTAAGAGTAGCTCTAAATCTGAGAAGAATTCTAGTTCAGGTTCCATTTCCAAATTTAGTAACGATCATCCTAGTGACTCTCATTCTAATGATTTTGAAAAGAAGAAAAAGACCTTTAAGAAAGGAAATTGATTCTATTGTAATAAACCTGGTCATTACATAAATGAGTGTGGACTTAGACTAACACAAAAAAAAATAGAGTCTATTAATGTAGTAGATGATGATCAAAAATCTGATGAATAAGTTGAGACATCGAACACTATAGACTATGATGATCAAGATTTTGTATTTTCCTCAATTTTAGAATACTTTGAAAAGTTTGTTGATTAGTTGTTTGATAGTAGTGCATCAAAGTACATCACATTTGACCTTAGCTTGTTCCACTCCATTTCATATACTAAGCCAAATGTTTTTTATCTTTTGTGTTAATAGTCAGACTCTTCAAGTGAAAGGCATAGGAACAATACTCCTTACTACTCAGAGTGGAAGATCTTATACTCAGCATGCATCATACTCAAAAAACATGTACAACATCTATGGGTGCGTAAGAGAAATCCTTTTCTAATACTTGCCGTGAATGTAGAAATCTTTTGTATGATTTTTTCTTCTCTTCATCATATGAATGTGAGTAATGTTGATCTTGCAAGTCATCTTACTCAAGAGAGTTCTTATACATCTTGTAGTACCCAACCTGTTTCACATGATTCACTTGCAGTTGTTCTTTCTCTTTGCTCTCCAATTGCCCAAACTCTTAGTTTGCTAACCCAAACCATTTCAAGGACTGAAAGATAGAGATATGTTCTTGAATATATTGCTTGTTTGTGACATATTTACTAATGATATTTGTTTGAGCTTTTTAATAGAAGAGACAAGTACATTTGAAGACACAAAAAAAAGGCAAACGAAGTTAAAGATTAGATTTCTTTGAAAGAAAGTCATCCTCACTTCTTTATCAAGTTGGTCCTATGTAGAAGATATAGTGATGTAGAAGATATAGTGATATCTTCTTGAGAAGATGGTGGAGAAGTTCTTTGAGCAAATCTAATCTAAAACTAAAAGATTATGAAATTCGTTTGAAATTCTTCAATATTCAAGTTGACTTGAACATCGGTGATAAGAAAATCTTCACCGACTTCAGAAGATAATTTCTCATGCATAAGAACAACACTTTCATATTTTGGATACATCTTTGGATTTCACTCTCCAGTAGAGGACTCGTACTTCAAATCACATTGAAGTATCTTCCAATGAAAAATTTATTCCAAACCGCAAGTTTGTGAGAAAGAGAGAAGATAAAAGAATGTTGGATTTTGAAGTGTTTTGCATTTTTTCTTCTACCCTAAATTAGAATTTAAGGGAGGATTGTTAGGATTTTAGGATTTTAACTTCATTGAGATTCTAATTTGTACATTTTTAGGGTTCATTATATCAGTCATTGTACATATTCATGAATATTTTGATTAGATTCAGAAAAAATAAAAAAGTTCAACCAGATCGAACCAGATCTTTGACTTGGTCAAAATAGTAAAAAATGGTCCAAATATGCATAAGAAATATTTACATATTCCTAAAGTACTCAAGGAGAACTATCCAACCATATATAACACATGATCATTTGACCACATTCAGCCCTTTAAATCTGAAACATAATCAATTACATTCTTTTTCCTCAAGTTCCTTTTCAAAGTGTGTCTATCTAGGCTTCTAATGACCTATCCTCCCATAATGATGACATGCAATAACCTTTTTCCTTGTTTTTGCTTCTATTCCTTTTTTTGCATTTCCTTTTGCATTATAACTTCTACATATAACATTCATAGAGTCTTTCCTTCTTATCTCTTCATTCAATATTAATCTCTTTCAACCATCAGAAGTAAGGCTAGATTTATTTGACATAGATACATTACAGGATTTTCTGCTCTTTTAACCATCAGAAGTAAGGCTAGATTTATTTGACAAAGATACATTACGGGATTTTCCGGCATCAAATAATGTCATTGGCAAGAAGATTCCTTTTGGTTTATATATGGTTGCACAATTGCATGCTTGGATCGTTCAATCGATTTTGCGCACTAATAAGGGCGAAAATATGCTCTATACATTTTTTGACGTCCTTCAATTTAATATACACAAATTTTATCATGAAATACACCTAATTAACAAGGGTTTATTATTACACATATAGCTCAATTTCTTCAATGCTCTGTGAGCAATAACATCTTTCAATTTTTCAAGTATTTCACCACTCGCAACCATCTTGATATGAGAGAGGGCTTTCATATTGATGTTTTCAAACATTAGTATGCATCTCTCAAGGGATAGAATAAACTCCTCTAGAAAGATGATTACATATATTCTCACCCTATATGAATCATAGTTAATGACATCATCTTTCTAATTTATGAAGAGATTTGGGGTCAGTGGGGTCAGTAAAAGCTCTTTTTGCCATTTTTCACCAAAAATTCAATAGATAAATTAAATTTTCAATCTTCTAGCTAGATTTAATGTTTCCTAAATTTATCACAACAATGCTAACGATAATAAGGTTTGGTGAAAAAACTGTCTAAATACCAACAACAGTAACAATAGTAAATTTTGGTGAAAAACATGCACTAGAGGAATCTAGGCTCTTTGTAGGCCTTAAAGAAGAAATTCGACCATAATTTAAACCCTTAATTTGTGTGTAAAATCCTCGCCAAGAAATTTCAACAAGTTGTATTGTGAAAATTTGGCAACATTTTAACAATTTTAGTGGCAAATTCTGTAGCGTATGATGTAGAGTGCATAATAACAAGTTTGGATTAAGGTTCAATATGCATCTATCCTGGTCTGCACATAACCTACAAGTAAGGCTTTTTTATACTTTTCAAATATAAACAAAGTAAATGTTCAATAATAGAAATGTTTTGCAGTTGCTTAAGGGAAATGCACACACCTCAATAAAGTTGGATAGCTTGTGATCCACAACAAATAAGGCAACGAGTGGAAGTACCTAGCATTCAAAAGATAAAACAAGAGTTCACCAGTAGAACAAAGTGTAATAAATGGAGTAGATTTAGGTTTCTTTCAGAAGTGTAACAATAAACCCACCAAGAATAAAACTGGTAATGAAGTGAACGAGCACACAGTATGCCAATGAAGTTCCCGGTAAAAAGAACAGTAGCAATGTCTGCAATAAGCTGGCTGAGGATTAGTGGCAATTTTAACACATTTTTCCATTACTCTGCCGGAAAAATATACTTACGCCTTGGATCTATGAAGCTTTTGTCTTCTTTTCGGAGGGACTTCATAGGCTTCAGAAAAAATAAATCAGGAATTTGATGTAGTTTAGATTGCAATTTCAGAGCAGGAAGCAAGCCTTGCTCATATCTGTGAGAATAATGTCACAGTTTAGCTGAAAGAACTGTGCAAATGTTTAAATCTAATCATCATTTAATAATTGGCTTCAGTGCAAACAGTCGAAAAGCACTTTGAAATCCATATAAACCACTAGATTGCCCGCCAGAATCAAGCATATAACCAATAACAAGCACATGCTATTGTAGATCGAATACCAAAGTGCAGCAGAACTGCTTTCTTGCATAGCACCCCATTCCTAGGTTTAAGATCAGTACTTGTGATACAGAAGTGCCTTTCATGTCTTTATTTCCATGTAGGACATTATGAACCAAAGAACTTCCAATATAAGATAAGTCCTTACTTGCACCATCTGAATTGTGCAAAAACTATCAGCAAACTCAAGTGGAGGGCCAGCAACGCTAAAGCAAACCCTTTGGAAACAAAAACTGCCTCTGGGACAAATTTGAAGTTCACAGACCTGTGACACGTAATTCCTTATGATGGAGATTACAACAATAACAATTTCAAATATGCAGCAATCTTGCTTCTAATAAAATGAAACTGAGCATGTAGACAAAGTGTATTCAGTTGCAACACCATCCATAAGATCAACAACAGGTATCAGTCAATGAAACAGTGGGTACAAAAGCTGTAAAAAATTAAACAGTCCTAAAAACATGATGACAATGTCTAAAATGAAGTGTCGAATGATCTTTTACAAGTAAAGAAGATCTATTCAACAAACTATTACTTCTCAACATATTCATCAAGAATCTGAACCAATCAAAGAAGTTAGGAGGGCTAAGTCAACAATAATAACATTTTTGTCAGTGGAAACACACAACCCAATCCACCAACATTTGCAGCAACCAACGTAAGTTCCATCGCACAATTAGAGGCCAGTTGATTAAAGTAAATGAAAACGTAAGATCACATGATGTATTTCATTAAAAGCACTGTCAAAAACTTCTTGACAGACAAGAGTATATACGATGCATTTCTATGTATATACACTCAAGTTCAGAGGAGCCTTTGAAGACCACATTTACAAGCATATGATTGATGCCACTGGAAAAATAACTATGAGCAATTTTATTATATATTTCATCTTCACAGGCCACAAAAATTAAGCTTATCCAAGATGTGTGATCTTGGCTTTCCTCAAGCAGGCAGCCTTAGAAGAAACCACATGCAGATCTTTCACTTTTCATACTTCTAAGAATGGATTGGTAACTGATGTATGCATGCTGGAATACTGTGCTAAAAGCTAATGTGTAAAGCTTTACTACTTAGTACTGTGTACAGTTACGATTTCCAATGTACTACACAAAGGAAACACATGTGATCTGCATGCAGAACAGAAATGATGCCAAGCTCACGATAAAAACTTAACATGCCAGTAGGCTGCAGGGAAACAGAATTACCAGAAGTGAATGAACACACGCCCAAGATCAAATGCCTTTGACACATATTCCCAGGGATAAACCAACAAAAATGGCATTCCAAGAAGCACCTGCAGAAAAAAAATTATCATCTTTCAAAACCTTATCCAGCTTGCATGTTTTTATCCTTGCAGACCACAAGTCTAGAACATAGCAAGAAGATCATGAAATATCAATAAAGAAGTGAATCCATTTACGAGATACTCCCTAATTACAAACGACTTGGAGAGGTTTACTGAAATTTTAACCTTACAAATCAGTAAGCTTACTCTGATGAAATGTATCCCCCTATAATTGATGAGCAACCACTTATCAGAGAATACAAAAAGATTTGAGGCTTCAGAGGAGGAAACCAAACAGAAAGAAAGCATCAATTGGATTTCCTTCTCCCTTTTTAATACACCTTTTTCTTTGCCTTTAGAGGAACACTCAGGTACATGAAACTTGTCTGTCAGTACTACTTCCTCCATCACTTCTCTGTATCAAAATATTTTTATGGTACTTTAATTGAAAGGACAGAAAATTTTTGACTGGATTCGGAAAAGGTTGGATGAAATGACATTAGATTTTCATAGCGCTCTCCTGATCTCGAGTAAAAATTTGCCTTTGCAACATCAAACCTGCAAATGAAGTTTATGTGCCTCTTATGCACTGCATACCCAAAAATGAAAAATCCTTTTATTGCAACTTCAGAAAATGGCATGATGCTATGGGCAGGCGGAAAATCTTGACTTCCATTCATAGTCACATGGACAGGCGAAAAACTGTGGGTTTTTTTTTCTTTTTTTTTCCACTCAGTGTCACCAGGACAGGCAAAAATGGCTGTGGTTTAAATACATAAAATCAACTTTTGGCTTCTTTCTTCTCATGTGCCCATTATCACTTTCCCCTCAATGCACTTCATCACAAATAAAACTTTAGATTTCTTTTCATACATTTTTTCCACTTCCATACCCTTATGACTATGAAGTATGGCATGATTCACAAATGCAAACATTATACATACATGCATGCATCCATACCCATGTATGTATCTTTTTTCCTCTTTTTCTTACTTCCTTTTTAGGGGTTTATTTTTTGTTTTTTGATTTTTTTTTGGCAGAGAGAGAGAGAGAAAGAAAGAAAGAAAGAAAGTGATATTAACGTTTTCCAAAGGCCAAACTTGGCAAATTAGACAAAACCATGTACAACTGTAGTAACCCTTGTGTAGAAAAAAAACAGAATAGTACTCGCTACACAAAACTGTGTAGGCTGGAAAAGACTGGAAACAACCACAGGATAGTGTACCGGGTGATGGAGAGGTAGTGGGGATAATGTAGTGGTGCGTGGGGGGATGTGGCTCTGACTCTGCAGATAATGGCCACCTAATACATGGGGGCCCTATGATGGGAGTGAATATGTATATCCTAACTAGAGATAATGGGTGGAGGTGGGTGGAGTATGTGGTACATTGGCTGCGGTCAGAGTGCCTCCTGAAGGAAGGCTACCCAGGTGGTGGTGGTGGTGGTGCGCATGTGCTCCCTCATGTGTTCATGGGCTATCATGATGAGCGAGATATCCTCATGGTATAGTCGTGGTCGTCCGTATCCAACCCTATGTGGTTGACGTCACACTCTCTGTGCCGCTGCCTGCTGGAGCGTGAGCCCTATGCCTCTGGAAGGGGAGCCGGTCTGATGTAGCCCCTCTCGTTGAAAGAACTGAGTAATGGTATGCTAGGTACTCATCCCTGTCTGATGCATGGACTGTAGCGACGGCTCTCATCTCTCATAAGCTTCCGTGGAAACACCCCAACCTCCGCTGGTCTCCAGTGGTCATACACAACTGTAGTGACTCCTCTATGTAAAACTGTGCTCATAGATCTAAGTATGCTCGGCATTTGGTGACAAAGTGCTCCTCACTCTCTATCTTTGTATGACATATTGGGCACCACCTCTCCTCTCTAGGGACTCCCCTGGTCCAACCACTCTCGATCTCGAGTTGATGTGATGAAACTCGAAGCTGTCGAATGACAACTCGGAGGTCGTGTGCTAGGTATGGCTGCATATATTGCAGAGTCTCAATGAAGCCCTCGTATGAGATATGTAGAAAATACTTGCGGTAGCAGAGCATTTTCGGTGGCAATGTATCCCTGGGGCTAATCCATGTCCTCTATATGTATGTATGCCACATCCTATGGCGACTGACCCTATTCCTCTCCAAGTGGGAGAGCGAATAGGTGGGGGCCTGTAAGTCGTACTACACTGTACAGTGGCACCATGTCAAACCCATGATGGGCCACTGTACAGTGGTAGTCTGCTTATGTCAAACCCATGATGGGCCAGCCAGTCTCGTGCCTGTGCGTACCATGAGGAGGTATCTCTTGCTAATGCCATGTCGCGTGACGCCTGGAAAGCTTGATAAGTGATGCGCTCTATCTCCATGCTCCGAATCCTGTGTAATAGGCAGACTGTCTGGAACAGTGCCTCTACTAGCATCGGTGGTGCAGTGAGCTCTCCACTGATGATATCATGTGGTACTGAAGGCTTGCTGCGGATGAGTCTGGCAATCATGAGAATCTGTGGCCTCTCCAATGCTGTCCATGCTCATGTAGCTAATCCCGGCCCCCATATGGCTGATCCATACATGAGTGCTGGAGTAACCAAAGTGTTGAAGAGCCAACCCTTTGCGCAGGGTTCTTGAAAGTGTACCTGGTGGCACTGTCTCTCCATCAAGGCTAGTGCTGCATATCCACGTGTGATGTGATCCCGGGCTGCCTGAGACATAAAGAAAACCCAAGAGGCTGTTGTGAATGTCAGTCCCAGATAGACATATGATCCAACTACCTCAATGGTTCGGCCTGCTTCTGTGAAAGAACTATGTCTCCTCACCTGTGCTGATGTATGAAAAATCATTGTATAGCAGAAATGAAGGAGACTAGTCTTGGAACCAGCATGTAGTATAAAGAAGAAGTCATTCCAGCAATTGGTCTTTTTACAAAATTGGTCTTCGTCCACTTACGAATTGGTCTCTCTCTTAAGGCATGGTTCAACCATCTCCTACTAGGATTATGTAACCGCATGCATGTACAGTAGCTCTAGACGAGAGCATATAACCCTGATTTGAAAAGGATTGGCCAACCTTTATAATCTTGGAATTATGTTTGAGTCTACATCCTCTTTCCTTGCATAGCATCCTATATTAGTCTCTATCTTCTCAATAAGTTGGATAAACGTAAATGTACACACTTCTTGCATTTGATATATATCACAAAAATCAGTTTTGGATTTTGTGTAGATGTGTCTATTATTTGCCATGGAATATTCTACAAACCATAAAGAAAAGTGCTTATGGTGATCAATAGAACATCACTCCATTTACACGGAAAATGTGCAAAGCAAAAATGCAATTGGATTCGGACTCGATGTGTGCAGACCGCAGAAACCAGATGTTTGGTCTGATCTTATACATTCACTTCATCAGCTGACATTGCATTTAGTTAGTAGGCCAGTGTTTTTCATGCTCTCCCGTGGAAGTTGAAAGATATACATATCTCTCATTTTGTACATTGCCTATTCTCAATGTAATAAATATACACTTCCAGCCACCGTAAAAGAGGGGCAACCGGGGGTGTGTGTGTGTGTGTGTGTGTGTGTGTGTGTGTGTGTGTGTGTGTGTGTGTGTGTGTGTGTGTGTGTGTGTGTGTGTGTGTTAACTTTCTTACCTAATTAGTCTTTATTACACCCAGTCATTCACCCCTCAAGAATCAGGCGATTCATCACTCATGAAGTCTGATGGAAAAAAAAAAATTGTTTTGCAAGAAGACAAATGAATACCTGTACAACTGCTGCCAACAAGATATTTGCAGAAATGTCTACAAGATCCAACCCCTGTTCACAAATATATTCAATACGGTATATATCAGGGTTAAGCAGTTCTAATTTTCTTATATTTTAAGATAATCTTTTGAGCTGTGATACACACAGTCCACCTGCCACTTGCTAATACTATTGCCACCTCCCCCTCCACAAAGGAAAGATGGAGAGAGGGGAAGGGACAGGGGGGGAGGGGAAACAGGTGCATTCAAAACTACCTTGAACATCAACAGTAGCAATGATGGTGCGTAGAGAAGGACATTCATCTTCACAGAAACAGCAAGACTGCACAAAAGGTACAGAATATCATATAAGTTTAATCTACTATGGCACAATGCCCCCATTTTTCACTCATCTCAACCAAACTCATTTTAGATACCTAAAAACAACCATTCCAGACTTCCATTTGTTCTTTTGGAACAGAAGAATCGATGTATGCGCCAATGTAGAAGCAATGCAGTCATTGAACAACCTCAGCACGAAAATAGAATGGATCCTCTTCGAAAGGCATAGTAAGCAGAAGGCCCAAAAAGGCAACTGGCAAGCAGACAAATTAGCCATGCAAATCAGTTCCCATACCTGGGTTCCACTCCTGAAAATCAACCATCTTCACTATAATCAAAGAAAACTTTAAGCCTTAATTCAAAGAGTGCAAACATTATGCTCATGATTAAGGTGAAGTCGAACAATCTGATCATCACATTCAGGACATCTCTATTGTTAAGGAATCAGAGTGCGTGGACTAGAATTTCACTTGAAAAACACTTCATAACTTGCATTTTCTCTTTTTTTCTGCCCAAAAAAGAACGTTTGGATCTCTTAGTATCATTAAACATCCATCCAAGTGGGCATAAAGCAGGAACACATAACTTTAACTAAAAGAAAGTGTCCCTTTGAGTAAGCAATGAGCGTGGGTTGGTTGGGGGATTTTTCTTTTAACCCCCCCTTCCTTTTTTGTTGGTGTTGGTGGTGGTGGGTGTGATGAAGTTGCAGCAATGTAAGAACTATATACGGTTTTCATCAGTAATTAGAGTCAATTTTCAAATGGCATGTATCATTAGTGTTACACATGAGCAAGAAACATAGAATCACTTTGAGATACCCAAAAAAAAGAGCCAGCATTATGTATTACACACCTAATATGAAGTTATCATGATTGATTGAAGGCATGATACATAAATAATAAACTTGAGCAACATGTAACATTAAAAAAAATATATTATATCTCATTATTACATCCAACACATAATAGTGCATATAAAACATGATCACATGACATCATTGCGTCAAAAGTCAATCTTTAATTTGGCTTCAGCATATCAATATCATCAATTCTAGAGGAGATTGAGAAGGGAAGGAGGAACACAAGGAAGGGAAGAGGGGAGAAAAATAGGGGGTCTGTGTGTGTGTGTGTGTGTGTGTGTGTGTGTGTGTGTGTGTGTGTGTGTGTGTGTGTGTGTGTGTGTGTGTGTGTGTGTGCACGCGTGCGCGTGAGAGAATCAAAAATTATGTACAAGAGCATGAGATTGGAGATTGAACTCCCATTACCCACATCCAGAACCTAATGATCTACAAACTGGATATCAAATAGCCTCAAGTATGTACTATGTACCAGCACACTATTTAGCTACAAGTCACCAAAATCTACAGATGCTCTGAAATCATGGTATTAGATCCTCTACCAGCATTACAAAATACTCAAAATCATCTCCATCTTTGTTCGATCCTGCAACAGGAGATCCATCCTCAGTTGGCTTTACACTTTGCCATGAGAACTTGGAAATCAAGCTGGTAGGGATGATATGAATCATGATAGGTCATTGTGTTCTTCCATTATTTGGTGGTCTATCTTGTATTTTTCTTTGGAAACCGGTATGATATATTCACAAAAAACTCCTTTGAGCATGTCCAATTCAGTAGACATGATTCATCTTCCTTGCTTTTTATGGAGTCATGTCATTGACGTTAGTCAAGTTCTCGGTAAGGTGTTATATGTACCGCTCTCTTCTGCCCTTAATAAGCATAGAGCATGTGTCATGTGGGATGTACAAAAAGCTTTTCCTGCTTCTATGATATAGATGAGGAGGAGTTTGGTAACATCTTCGTTCACTTGGAGTGAAGCAATTTGATAGGCTCATGTTTCCATTGTGGTAAGAGAAACATCTTTTCAGATCATGTCCAGCTCTTCTTGGCGGAGAGCTCAACATGGTACCAACCTATCCTAGGAGTGTTGTGCAAGTTCCCCACGATCAAGTTTTTGGATGCCCATGTCACCCATCGGTTTCATATGCTCCAAAGCAATATATTAACCGATAGACCTTGGGATCAATGGGTGCTTGAAAAAGGCGAAGACATATTGGGGCAGCCGACTTCTACTACTACTCCCTAGAAGAATGCATTATTTATTAAGACTTCTTCTAAACCTGTTGTTGCTCTGTCTTTGCAAGATGCAATCCATCCTCATTGAAATCTTACCCTGTTCATTCTACTGAATCAAGAAGACAAGTTAATGAAGATGGGTTTACGCAAATGACATATAATAGGAAGAGAGGTTATAATACTACTAAATTCGCTTCTGCTTTTACAAAAATGGCGGCCTCTGATCATGTAAACATGTTGGAAATGCATTTTGATGTTGATGGACTTGACGCTCAGAATTTTCCTACATCCATGGATGAAAAAGCTCGCTGTTCCACCCTTAGGTCATCCTGCTTTATGAAGATAGTTGTGTGGAATGTACAAGGTTTGGGAAGGAAAATAAAATTAAAAATGTTTTGGTCATGGTTAACTAGAGAAAAAGTGAACTGTGGATATCTACTATGTTCAAGAACATGAAGTACACCATAATAAGAGTCCGATAGAGGCGATGACATGTTTTTGGTTGGCCTATGGGGCATCCCTTATTCCTTACTCTAGTTGTTTGTGTATTATTCGTTCCTCTTTGCATCTTGTTCTTGTATATAATAATCCTTCTAGTAGTTATTTATTTGCTCCTTCCATTTTCAAGGTTGACCTCACCTTCTTGTTAGTACATATTGTCACAACTTCAGCTCTAGATTCACCCACTTATAGCACACATTCTCTACTCTTCTGCGACAATTTAGTTGTGATCATACATGGATAATGGGTGATTTCAGTATAATGAAGCATTCCCAAGATTCTCCCACAAGATCGACAAACATGTTCACATAAGAAAACGAGATCAGGCAAAATTGCATTTCCTTCGGAGGTTTTGTTGACCTTTGGGCATATAAATATCCCTATACACATGGCTATATGTTCCATTCCTTCCGGCATCTTCCGGCATGCGCTCATTCATACCCCCTTTACTGTTTCGGTAATTTAATAAATTCCACTTCTTGGGATGTATCATATATTAGAGTATAAAATCTTGATTTTAGAGGCATGGCCAACTTTGAAAATCTTGATGATATATTTTAGTCTATATTTTTATCTTAAAATAGCATCTTTTTGTTGTCTCTATCCTTCTGAGAGAAAACTTGGTTGAGAAGAGTATGGGAGGTGTAAGTACTCTTTGTGTATGTGCTGTTGGAGAGTGCTCTTCATGTCAAAGATTCTTGTGTGTATTCGTGGATACTTTGCATGATCTATGAAAATATACAGGTACTAGAATTAAGCTTAGCAAAAGATTCAAGCAAAAGGCATCACGTGATCAATTTATAAGAGACAGCTGAATATTATAATTTATACTGAAGAGTTGGACTCTAGGAGAGGCGATAAACAAGAACATGATTAAGTTTCAATCTCTATAAGAACAACAGCAATGTAGTCACATTATATCAAATTATTTGGAGAGAATCAAAATTGTACATAATGTTGTCAAACAGCTTTTAGTGATACAAAGCAAGGAGGGATTTGTCTTTTACATGAATATACTTGGACATGAAGATCAACATGTGGTGGACAATATGTTTTATCTTCTTGTGATATATATGTTTGTGTGTTGGTAGGTGTATATTAGAGTATAAAATTTTGATTTTAGAGGCATCGTCAACTTTGAAAATCTTAATTATATATTTTAGTCTATATTCTATCTTAAAAATAGCATCTTTTTGTTGTCTCTGTCCTTACAGGATAATACTTGGTTGAGAAGAGTATGAGATGTGTGAGTACTCTTTGTGTATATGTTGTTGGAGAGTGCTCTTCATGTCAAAGATCCTTGTGTGTTTGTGGATACTTTGCATTATCTATGAAAATATACAGATAACAGAATCTTTATATTTTTAGACATGTCTAATGTATACAACTTATTTGTGTGTGATATGTGTCTGCACCTAGTGTCAGGTTAGGAGGGTAATTGTTAGCAAATTATCAAATATATGACAAAAAGGGTCAACCTTCCACTAGGTGAAGCCCTAAATATCCAGGTCAACTCAAAAATGCATTGGTCAAAGTTTGATCAAATGTTGGCCAAAACTGTTCAAATTTTACAAGAGAAGATTTTTACATATCCCTGAAGTACTCGACGACAGCAATCCAAGCATATATAATACCTGAACAAGAAATTCAGTTTGGCCCTCCAAAAATTGAGGCCAATGTGTTCACACTGTAAATCATGTGTGAAATCAATATTACATATACAAAAAGTAAAACACAAGATAATAATTCAAAGCAGAAATCCTGCAAGGAAAGCTCGTTTGAAGAGATAATTAGCCAACACAAGGATGAAAGTTGGTGAGTCAGTTCAGTCCCATATTTGAAACTTAAAGATTTACATGATCAACTTCTTAATGTTGGAGTCAGTGTATCTAATGAAGAGATGGTGAATACTCTCATAAATTCACTTCTATCTACATATCATTCTTTCGTTACTTTTCTCTCTCTCTACAAGAGAGAGAAATATCATTTGGAGAGTTTTAGCTCCTGTTC
Source organism: Ceratopteris richardii (assembly GCA_020310875.1). Taxonomy (NCBI): domain Eukaryota; kingdom Viridiplantae; phylum Streptophyta; class Polypodiopsida; order Polypodiales; family Pteridaceae; genus Ceratopteris; species Ceratopteris richardii. The sequence goes on along the minus strand of CM035418.1, from coordinate 188,026,291 downwards.
AAGATGAAGACCAGTAGAAGAGTATGGAAGAGAATGATGAAGCCATGGTATAATCATCCAAAGGAAAGAAGAAACTCAAAAGAAGACAAGATGCAAGTGATACTCACAAACACTAATGGCTTGGACATCAGACTCACTTTCCAGCCATAGAGTCGAATCAACTATCTCCCTAGCCTGGAAGCCTGCAGTTATACCAGGAAGAGACAGTATCCCATATCACCATGTCCATACCATACAAGTGTATGTGTGGCTCTGCCCAAGGCCCTAGAGTCCAGACGTGCTAATGCCTCAAATGAGGCCCAAGGGTCCTATTTATAGGCTCCTAACCCAAAGTGTGCCAGTTCAACACTAGTCCCTCATAAGCTGTAGGTGCTCATCCAGATGTGCAATGCACCTGGAGACGTAACATTAAGCATCTTTGTCTTTGTATAACTTCTGTAGCCAAGTTTTGAATACCCATCTATCTTATAATAACCTGCTTAAAAAGAGATATGCAAGCCACAGTAAAGTTTCTCAAAGGACAAGGCTAAGGAATATGGGAAAAATAATTCCAATACAAAACAAAACATAATATAAAAGGAAAATCATCTGCCATTCAAAAGATGAAGAGCATTATTGAAAATTTTTAAACATGTAAATGGTGTAAATGTGATAGATAACAATGTCAAAGCTTACTATTCTAAATGAAGCTTACTGTAAAATACTAAGATTATCGAAGAGAGAAACAGAAACGAGGGGGAGAAAAGCAAGGCATTAATTAAAGTCTGACTTATCTTTCTTCATCTCCATTAAAAATAGCTCTACTTACTATTTGCAAAACAAAAATCTGATTGCACAATGACTGTTGTTAAGTAATACATTGGAACATATCCAAGAATCTGATCCTGGTCTACAGAAAACTATAAGCATATAAGACACAAAATATATTTAAAAGCATACCAATTTTGCTTGATGATAGATAGCGAACACAACAGCCAGATTTAAAATATACAGAAGACCAAAGACAACCTGAAACCAAACACCAAAGGGACTGTCAGACACAACCAGAGATTGCTTTCCATAAAAATAACTTACCTGCAGAAACATGAAACATGCTCATGGTCCCATTTTCAACAAAGATTTTCAGAGTTCCATTAATAAAAGGATATCCTCAAGGGAATAGCATTGTAAGTATGTGACTTCAAGGAGCCACTAAGTGAGAGTATTTATGTGGCTATGCCAAGCCATACAAGGATCATATCTCCATGCACACTACAATATGTTGCAGTCTGTATACGTTCTATATGATAGCAGGACAGGTTTTAAACCTTACCTACATGGGTGCTCCCCTTGGGAGTTGCAAGTGATTGGCACATACACACACACATAGAGACATGTTGGGTTTGCACTCCCAACATCTTTGAATGCACGACTCAAGCAACAAGAATGTATAGAATGTAAAATGTCTTGCAAAAATGAAATATTCCAATATAATAACATTCTCTATATATGAAGCACAGGAAATAACCAACCTATAGTGTCCAACACTTAGTGGAGAGCAACATTTTAGCAACGGCAACGGCAATGGCAACGGGTTAGCAATAAGGGCAATGTTTGGAGCTAGGCATTGCCATAAAGTTATTTATTTTTCAAAATTCGTATATATATATATATGGTCTGCTCGTCGTCTGCTCCGAATGTCGTCTGTGCTAGGTCGTCGTCTGCTCGGACTGTCACCTGTGCTCGGAGTAGTCTCTGTACATATTAGGGCTTTTAAAGGGTCGTGTTGCTGCGCTTACAGTCTTTTTAGGGTTCGCGATACCTGCCATTCTGTTTTTAGGGTTCGCGTCGCTCTCCAGTCGGCTCTGAGGTTGGACAGGGTGGCGGCCTAGGGTTTCAGAGGTAGTTCTTTCAGATTTTCTAAGTTAGCTGCACAGGTCTACAGGGAAATCTAGGTTCGTAGGCCGTCAGCTTTAGGTTTGCAATCATGAGAAGGGTCTATTATTATTTTTCACGGCTCGTATCCCACTCGCAGTGATGTGGCTTATGCTATCAATTCCAATGTTGGCAAGGATGTGGTGGATAAAGTTTTCTACTCGGGGCATGGTTTGTTTGAGGTGATCTTCAATGATAATGATGTCAAGTCCCAATTTCTGGCACAACAGATAGTTTTCCTATGTGGTCTAATGGCGCATGTCTTTCCTTGGAAGCCGGTGAAGGCAATGAAGGAAGAACTCTTGTACAAATGTCCTGTATGGGTGGAATTGGTGGATCTACCATCTTTTTTGTGGAATAGTATTGGGCATGTGGCCAAAGTATTGGGTAAATTGTTAAATACTCCGTCCATTTCAGCACCAAACAAGAACAGGGTTTGTGTTCTCTGGAATACTTCCAGACCCTTTCCCAAAACTCTTGGTATCAATGTTCCTAACGTTGGCAGAATTGTGATTTATCTAAAATGGGGAAATATGGCTGGCTCATGCTTTCATTGTGGTAATTTAGGGCACTATTCCAAAAATTGCCCTACTATTAAGTCAGAAGGAGTTAATTTCATCCCCACTTGTCCTGGAAGCAAAATCTTGGTTCCAGAGGAACAAGTTTTTGGAAAGCAAAGAAATCTTCCTGCGACTCCTAATGTACATGCTTCTAGGCCTGTGGAAGCTCAACATGCTGCTAGTAAAGGAAAAGAAGTGGTGATGGAGGAGCAGATGCATCCTGCAGCTCCTATCACCCCAATGAAGCTCAATGTTTACAAGAGAAGAGAGGGAGAGGGTGCTAGTAAAGATGATTATAGGAAGAGAGGAGAAGATGCAGGTAAGAGACTTGTTGATGATGATGGGTTTACTACGGTTTCTTATAAAAAAGCTCTGCTTCGGGGTAAACGTAGTAAGTTCCAATCTGGATACTCAACTTCTCCCGTTGATGAAGCTAACTTGGCGCCGCATTCTGATGATCATATAGCAGAGTATTACGAGAATATGGACATTGTTTTGCAGGATTTAGCTCCAGCATTGGCTCAAATGGACTCCTCTCATGCTGATCCCCCGGTCTCATAAATAGGAAAGATATTTCGTGTCATGTATTGTTTGATGGGACCGCAAGGTAGATTCCTTATTCTTCATCTTACGTTGCAGGGTATATCATATATTTGTATTAATGTGTATGCTCCTAACTCTCCATTGGAAAGGGTTAGAACTTGGGAGAATTTGCTACGTGCTATTCACTCTTGTGCGGTACTTCAAGTATGGGCAGATGCTCGTATTCTTTTGTGTGGTGATTTTAATATGGTAGATGCGGACATGGACTGCACGACTCCTGCTACGCTTATTTCTTCACAGGAGGGCTCTATTTGGAGAGAAGTCTTGGATTTTCTGAATCGCAAAGATCTATGGGGCCATATTGGTGGTCACACAATTCGTTATACGTTTCATTCTAGATCGCATAGGAAAGCTATGAGTACATTGGACAGATGCTATTACTCTCATACTTCTTTATTGAATGCTGTGTCCACAATGTGGGTTGATGCTACGGTTTTGCTTTCTGATCACAATCCGCTTTTGGTGTCTCTCTCCGCAGTAGAATGGAACTCTTGCATCCCGGATAGGTTTCATAGAATTCCTTTGAGGGTGAATATCGCTTGGTTTAAAGCTAGTGTTGAGAAATTGATTCTTAGAGTACTCTCATTAAAGGCTTCGCCGTGTATGAAATGGGAATTTCTGGTGACAGGCATGCAAGATGTGATTAGAGATTGTGGTAAATATTTCGCTAACACATTAAGGGCGGCGAAAGGGGAAGTTGAACATCTCATTCTCTTAATGACCGAGAAGGTGGATTCTGGACAATTGCTCTCGAAGAGGGATCATGCTCAGTTGTGTGATGCGTACAGATGCTTGCATTTAATAGAGAACAATGCTATTCAGTCTTCTAAAGTTCGAGCCAGGTGTATGGAAGTTAATGACCTTCATGCTAACTCAAAATGTTTTCTTGACTTTCTGCGTACTAAACATGCAAACAGTGCCATCTCTTCGCTTGAGTTTGATGGCCAAATTATGCAGGACGGGAATTCTATAGCTCAGGCATGCACAAAGCACTTTGAAAAGTTGTTTGCCGCCTCATTTTCAGCTTCTGATGCTTGGTTCACGGCAATTCAGGAATCTCTTGCCTATACGCCACAAATCATTGATTCGTGAATGGCTGATAATTGTGAAAAGTCAATAACTGAAGATGAAGTTTTCATGGCTCTTCAGTCTCTTAAGAATGGAAAAGCACCAGGGTTGGATGGTCTCACTAAGGAGTTTGTTATGGCCTTCTGGTCTTCTCTTAAAACTTTAATCTTGGAAGCATGTAATGAGATATGGAGTAGTCAAAAGATGCCTTTTTCGTTTAAATATTTAAGCTCATTCCCAAGGTGGAGATACCCAGAAAGATTGGGGATTGGAGGCTCATTACAATGATGAATATTATCTATAAAATATTTACTAAAATTTTTGCTATGAGGCTCAAGCCGATCATCCATACTGTTGTTCATCCCTCGCAGATTGGGTTCGTTCATAAAAGATCGATCTATGATAATATTTTTTTTACTCAAATGATGATGGAGCATGCTGTTTCCTCGAATCAAGAAGTGGTTGGTATGCAGATTGACTTTGAGAAAGTTTTTGATCGTATACGCTAGGATTTCATTGCGGTGGTGCTTTAGGAAGTTGGGTTTCGGTTTTAGGTTTTGTCGATTGTCTTGGGGCAAGACAGTGTATCGCATGTGGAGATCGATGGAAGGCTCTCTGCACCCTTCGTTATTGAGCGCTCTGTGCGTCAGGGATGTCCTTTGAGTCCTCTTTTTTATGCATTAGCTTCCACACCAATGTTTTATTTGTTGGGAGCTAAATTAAACTCGAATCTTATTCATGGCATTTCAATGTTTGGGAATTCTCATGTTGCAATTGGGTTCGCAGATGACACTTTCATTTTTGCAAAAGTAGAGCACAGAAGGTTCAGAATATTCTTACTTGTTTGGAACCCTTCTCAGAGGCTTCTTCTCTTTGCATTAATATGGCAAAATCGGTTCTTATCAACATTTCTGCACGGAACTTTGAATCCCTTGGTATGGTCCTAAAGTTGATAGAGGCACTGTTTTTTGGCATCTTGGCTATCCATTGGGTATAAATGTTCCCATTAAGGATAAAATATGTTGGGTCCTCTGTAAAGTCAGAGCTAAAATGAAGTTTTGGCAAGCTTCGCAATGGCCTTCACATATCAGAATAAGAATTGTCAAAGCTTTTATGCAACCTTATCTCATGTATTACCTGCTATTGTTGGATTGGAAAAAGTGTCATCTTCAAGACTTTGATCGGTTGATAAAGGATTTCCTGTGGAATAAAAAGCATAATCGTGCATTGGTGCTCTCAGCCTGGAGGTTTGTTTGTCAGCCCAAGCCTAGGGGCCGCCTTGGAATCCTACATCTTCATGCACACATAATGGCGCGACGAACGGCCTTTATTATGCGTATTACTTCCTCTTTTAAGCCTCTGTGGACTAAAATTTTATGGCAACTTATGGAGAATGCAGTGGTATATTATAAAGGAAACTGGAAATTGGATGTATGGAATAAGTTCTTTTCCCATGCTCCAATTCGTGCTTCCTCGCACACCTTGAATATTTTGCTCCAAAGCTTCAAGCAACTTGGATCTACGTTGAAATGGAATGGACGACAACGTTATGTTGGAAACTCTTTTGCTTCGTTGTCTCCTTATTGGTCGTTCTTAACAACTCCACCCTTGGCATTCTCTTTGAGGGAAGCTGCACGGTACTTCAATAACAAGGGGATTGATTCTATTGCAAAATGTTATGATTCCAAGTGGGAAATTTTATCTTTTCCAGTTATTCACAGAACTTATGCAGTGGGATCGGCCTATCGATCCAAGTGGATTCAAATTGCTCTTTTTTTGCAAGAATATCAAGTTCCTCTCTCCATTGATTTCTCTGATCCATGGCGAGATTGGTTATTGGCGAAGCATACTAGATGGTGGATTGGCAAAGCGAATACCTTCTATCCTTCGCTTCTTTCTTCCGATGATATTACCCTTCAATGTAATGCGCGTTCGAGACTTGAAAAAGCCCCCTCATGGTGGCATGCCAGATTTTTGCTTCTTTGGGAATCTTCTCTCACATTCAGGATGAAAATATTCATGTGGAGGATTTTCACAGGTCATTTCACTTTGGGAGCTTTTCTCTCCAGACATGGGTTGCGTTCGATGTCCCCATTGCGCTTCTTATGACGAGAGCATACGTCATGTTTTTTGGGCCTGCTCATTCATTCAAAGATGGTGGAGTAAACTTTTCTGGTTTCCTATCTGGGATATGCGACCCTCTAAAATCGGAAGCACGTTCTTCCTGCTAGGCTCAGGAGACAAAGTATTGGATTGGGTTAGAAAGAGATGCATCTCACCGCTCCTTTGGAATATCTGGATGTTTAGAAACAAAAAACTATTTCAAAACAAAGGCTATGTCCCAAGCTTTTCATGGACTTTATGCAAGCTTACACTGCGCCGTGAAATCGACGTCATGCCTGATGAGGACAGAACAGCATTCGCTTCCTTTTTGGAGACTATCTGACTCCTTCATTGGACACTCTACATTAACTTGCAGGAGATTTACAGTTGTATGTAGGGAAATAGTGTTTGTAGTTACATCATATGGGGGGGATGGATAAGGGAGATCTTTTTCCTCCTCAGCCACTTGTACATTTATTTTCTAATTGAATAAAGGGAGATTTTCCACGAAAAAAAAAAAAAATAATATATATATATATATATATATATATATATATATATATATATATATATATATATATATATATATATATATATATATATATTGAATATTTTAACATATATAAGACATAAATTGTAGTATAAGACATACGTACCATAGATTATTGACTCTAGACTAGTCACTATATGATTCACCATTCACAACTTTGAAGATCAAGGATGAAGCTTTTGTCCAAGATGTGTAAGTGCATTATAAGAAGAACATGGGAAATCCAAAATATCAATCTATCTCAAGATGATAAGGCCCAAAAATAAAACCATGCATAAATGAATACTCTTCTAAAGCTTTTTATGTCTTCCTCATTCTCCACATTTTTTGTATTGCATATATTGGAGATTTTGGATAAGATCTTAGATAAGCCTTTAGATAATTTGTTATTTTTCTTAAGAAAAATATATTTCTTGGTATTTTTTGGATTTTTTTTTTTTTTTTAAGAATGCAAAGCAACACGTTGTGAACATCGCAATGTTGCAAAGTTGCAGTGGACCGTTCGCAACACGTTGCGATGCAACTATGGTCCAACATACCAGCCAATATAATGCCTATGTGATCCAGCGCATATATGCAGAAGATACATAGTCAACCTACATCAAATAAGGTATATGTAGAAAATAATCTTCCAACAAATGATATTAGGAGAGGATAACTGGAGAGTAACTACAACTCGCAACAGATCGTATATGCTGAATAGCAAGTTGTCATATCTGAAGTGTACAGCAGAAGATGTATCCAGCAGATATCGCAGTTACCTATGTAGTATGTGTTGGAATTTGGGGAGCGGGAACACACACAAACATCATGAGGAAGAAGATGCAGCTTAGGAGCACACTCACAATGTATTACTGAAGTGTGGAATACAGACTAGAAGATATAATGTCCGTGTCAACCTACATCAAATACTGTATATGCAGAGAATAATCTTCCAACAAATGATTTCAGGAAAGAATAACCCGAAGAAGAGAGTAAATAAAACTAGCGGTAGATCGTATATGGTTAATAGCAAGTTGTCAGATCTAAAGTGTACGGCAGAGAATGTATCTAGCAGATAAAGCAGTTACCTATGTAGTATAGTGCTGGAGTTTCTGGAGCGAGAACACACACAAACAGCATGAGGAAGAAGATGAAGCTTAGAAGCACACTCACAATGTAATACTAAAGTGTGGAATATACAAAGATAAGTAGCCCATCAGGTTATGAGCATATATACAAGTCAAGGGAAAGCAACCTCCTAAAGTGTGCAAAAAAGTGCCCCTACAATCCTAAGAGTGTTCAAACTCATCGCTACCAAAATATACTAACAAACATAGTACAAAGTAGAGATTTAAATCGTAGATTTAAATCGGGATTTAAATCGTTTAAATCGTAGAAGGTTTTAAAAATAAAAATAAAAATCGAGGTTTTTATTCATCAAGAGATTTGTATTCTCTTCTTGTATCTAAGGTATGCACAATACCTATTCAACTCATATATATATACTCCAACATTTGGACAGTAGTGGAAGTAGTGAAAAGTTTATATGACCTAGTTGCTTGTTAGTTGTTGTACTTCAGTCATATGTGAGATGCCACCAAAGAGTTTTTGATGACATTGCAGTCATATAAACTTTACTTAGTTAGTCAAATCTCTAATAGGCAAGAAAATAATATAGTTCTACCTAGAGAGCAAAGTGGTAATATATGATAGACTACTAGCAAGCATGAGTATCACAGTAATGAAATTTTAATTTTAAAAAGAGATCTACAATATGAAACCTTAAAATAATAATGATAATAATAATAATAATAATCGTTAAAAACGATTTAAATCGTGAATGCGATTTTTACAATTTTTAAAAAATAAAAATCGTGTGATTTTTTTTACTATGCTAACAAAGCCCCCTTGGGAGTGATGCTTCAACAAGGGGCTCACACTTACGTACAAATGCCAACCAATGTGAAGTAAGATCAATCCACAAAAGGAGTAAGCCCAAAGTTTCGGGAAAAGCTTCCAACTTCTCATGAGGTTGAGCCTTTGTGAAAAGGTATGCAACATTAACTTGTGTGGGCACATAAGCCAAACTAACCTCTCTAGGAGAGACCCTCCTAGACATAATGATAGTGCACCATATGCTTAGTGCAAGCATGAAACACTAGGTTCCTCACAAATGCCAATTCCAACTCCACTTTGTTTTTCAATAAATATGGTGGTGGGAGAAGTCTAACTAACACCCAAATCACCCATTAGTCGTGTGAGCCACACACACTCATCAATATTTGTGAAAGTTGCCTTAAACTCAGCCTCACAATTAGAAGTGGTCATATTAGGCCACATCTTGCTCAACAAGATATGGATAAGCTACCAAGCACGAAGCAAAAACCACTTGTGGACACAGGTGTAATAACAACCAACCCAATCAAAGTCAAAAAACGCATGTAAATCTTGAAGTACTAGTCCTCCCTTGGGATAAAGCAACTTGGGATAAATCTTGCGGTATTGATCCTCCCTTGGGATAAAACAACTTGGGATAAATATTGCGGTACTAATCCTCCTTTGGGATAAAACAACCCAAGTTGCTCCATACAAGATAAGAAGCAAAAGATAAGTTGCCTTGGCTATGCATAAATTTGTAGCGAGTATGAGAGACAACAAACAAAATGTCAAGCCAAGTGATGAACATGTGAATAAGGCATCCAACAGCTTGTTAATAGAGACTAACATCAAATGCATCTCCAACATCATGAAGGGGAGTTGCAATGGGTTTAGTGTCCTCGAAACAAAAACTTAGCAATAAAGTGTCAACGACATTTGTTTGAAACAAAACAATCCTTCCATCACCTTGCATAAACCAAATGCCCACACAACAAGCCAAATTCCTCAAAGTTGACATTTCAAAAGAGGCATGAAACCTCATTGGGACCAATGAGCAGCATGTCATCAACATGAACAACCTAAGACTTCACATACAAGGTGTTTTCAATTTGACTGCAAGGTAGTTTGGTGTGTTTTGTGATGTAGATAAGGTGGTGCAAGTACCAAATGGCATCTAAGCATAAGATAAGTAAAAAAAAGATACATGTAACCATGATACATAGGCCCCATACCCCAAGACATGATGCTATTGGAAATGTTAAATTTCAGATTTGTGAAAGTTTTTATTTGTATTATTTTAGGATTTATTCTTCATTCATTGTATATATTCATGAAATTTGTATTTAGATTAGGTTTTCGAGAAAGAGCCAATATAAGTCAAACTATTTCTCAGAAATAGTAAAATGGTCAAAATTTTTATCTCACCATCTTGTAGTACTCAAAGAGAGCTCTCCAACCATATACAACACTTTACCAACCAGATATTTTTGGCCCTCAAAAGTCAAAACCTTAAATCTGGTCAGACCAAGTAAAAAACTCAATATAAGTGATTTCAAATCATTGGCCAGGATTAAATCTCAAATATAGCAATGATGGGTGTAAAACATAGATGCAGATTTTATTGTCACATCATCACTAAATAAAACTTAAAATAACGCTCATGCAAAAGACGAAGGCCTACAAAGCAGATTTTTCACCAAAAAATTCGTCTCGCTGCTATACATACCAAAAGACATGCTTGGAAGCACATACATATCACATACTACTCATGCTTGGAGTGCTCTCAAGCTTGCCGCAGCCTTGAACATCAATTTTCAGCTTTGCTAGCAGATCGGAGCACTTTATCTATGGTGTATGCTGATTTTGGTCTTCATACTTGAAGGTCAAGTAGTTTTGGAGTAGCGGGCAGCTTCTTCTTCCTTAGCCTCTTCATAGACAACCATGGGTGGTTCTCTTAGGCTAGTATGAGATGTGTGAGATAAGAGTTTTGCTTCTTTACATACTCTCCTGTACATACACTCTTTTGTAGTGTTTGTAGTTAACTAGAGTAACTATCAATTTTGACCTATATCTCTCTTGTGCTTTGTGTACTTTGTGTGCTCCCTCGGTGTGTCTTGGTGCTATTTTCTAACAATCTGGTATCAGAGCTAAGTTTAATAGGTACAAGCTTGGTCAACACACGCTTTGATTTTGGTTAAAGAGATCGAAATTGGTCAATTTGAAGTTCAATTCCCCTTTTCTTTCCCACTTTCCTATAAATTGTTTGACTAGTTTCAACACTGGTCAACTCTATCCAACAAGGTCAAATCTACAAAACAAAGGTCAACTTCAGTCAATGGAAGTTTGCAACAAGTAGAAAAAGGTACGATTTCTGATTTTTTATGATAAGCTTGAGGGGAGCTCGAATCACTATTTTTGGAGCTTCATGATCAGAAAAAGAAAATTGCTAAGGATTTGTGGGATTGTGACATTGGTGATTTACCAAGACCTGATGACTCTAGCCAAACATCAACTAGAGGAAGAAGAGATGAACCATCTACTTCAAGAGCTTCAACCTCTACTTTACCGAAAACACCACCCATTAGGATCCAAGCTCAAGCTACTGGTATGCAAATTACACGAGCAACGTAGGTGGGAACCTAATTTTTGGGACTTAGCCAAATCTTGGTCACAGAAGGTCAAAAATTATTATGAGGTCATCAGTTAGGAGCTTTCATTATACAACATTCAGTCATCAAAGGTCCAGAAAGAGTAGAAAACCCTAACCCTAACTTTTGTCCGAAATGGTTTTTTATATTATATTGTTCCTCTCAGTATGTACATCAAGGAAAGCAAGTCCTCATACTGAGTTGATGGAAGACTTACGTATTCAATTTTCAATTCACTTAGATTTATGCACAATCAGCTCAAGATTCAGTGGAAATCAGTTAAAAGATATATTTTAAGACATCCGATGTTTTACAGAGATCCGAAGTTTTGCAAATATCCGAAGTTTTGCAAATATCCGAAGTTTTGCAATCCGAAGTTTCACAAATTTTTGTACTTTATGCCATCATGACATTGAAGGGGGAGATTGTTGGAAACAATCTCAAAATAGCATAAAACCCTAATTTCCAACAAACCTAATTTTTGGGACTTAGCCAAATTTTGATCACAGAAGGTCAAAAATTGTTATGAGCTCATCAATTAGTACTTCAGAAGAGTTTTCATTTGGTATACAACATTCAATCATCAGAGGTCCAGATATGGTAGAAAACCCTAACCCTAATTTCTGTCCAAATTTCAAAATGGTTTTTCACATGATATTGTTCCTCTTAGTATGTACATCAAGGAAAGCAAGTTCTCATACTCAATCGATGGCTAATTAGGGAGATCATAGGAGTTTTGTGTCAGAAAAGTAAATTTTTAAGAAACCAAATGAAGATCGCTTTATTAATCTTAACGCAAGCCTTTCAAAGATTTTCGCCTCGCTTTATGCTTTTTTATTAAGATTTTCGTGAATCAATCTTTAGGCCTATATAAGAAGGCCCTAGGGGTCACTTCTTGGTATCTCTTGATCAGCTCAAGGATTAATCACCAAGCTTGGAGGTGTACTAACTTCTGAAGGAGGTGGGCCCTAACTTCTCGCAGTTTTGGAGGAGATTTTGGAGTCAACCATTCAGCTCTTGCTAATTTTGTGAATAGCAAGTCTATGTTCTGTTATTCTTCCTTTGTTGCTACACAAGAAGGAACCGTTCTTGTTATTCAGTTTAAAGTCTTCCAACTGTTTCTATTCACTCCAAACTCACACACAGACACTCTTCATACCTCTTAGGCACTTTATGAACAAACTCTTGTATCTAGTTCCCAAAATTTTGCTAAGATTCAGATTTTGCATTTAGTTTTGTATCTACATTCAGCACACATTCAGTCCTGTAGTCCTCTACACAATTTGTAATTTGAAATTCGAATATCAGTTAGTGGAGGTAAGTATTTTGGCTTACTGTTACACTTTGACAAGTTGTGTTTGCTAGTTTTTTGAATTCCTTTCCTACTGAAGTGGAAGCCTCTGGCATTGCTGCAAATTCATCACTGAATAGTAGGCCTCTTAAAACACCACTACACTTCACAACACGGTGTAACATGATGAAGTTATATGCAAATCGTGTTTCAGCATATTTCAGCAAAACAAGAGTAGATCTTTTGTTGAACTCATTCTTCACCCGTGTATGATTGTTGATGAAGCTCACCAATGCATTTGCCTCATTGATTGAAGGCAAAATCCAATCCAAAGTGCCAATGTCTTTGAGAATATTATTTAGGCAATGAGCCATGCAAAAACAAACACTAATATGAGGATACATACTTTCAATGATTTGGGAAGCTGCTCTATTTGCGGCTTCCCCATCCACTACAATCGCTACAACATTTGCTGGACCCACAATTTCTATGGCACTTGCCCACTCAGAAGCAAGCACATCGGCTGATTTTCCTGTCTCAGATGCATCATGGGATGATATGAAGTACATCTCACCTCGAGAGTAAGCGACAACTCCATGGATAGATCTCCGTTGTGTATCACTCCATCCATCCATGAGCAAGGAGACTCCATTTCTTTCCCATGACTTTCGGATGTTCTCACATGCGGCTTCCACAAGTTTCTTCTCCTTGTCTAATAGAGTTGTACGCAAACTCTCTGAATTGGGAGGAACATATTGTGGTCCATATTTCCCCTACTTTTTTCATCATCTCCTTGAAGTACGGTGATCTATGAACATAAAGAGAATTTACATTATACAAATTGCAAATAAGTAAGTAAATTGAAAATTCAGTTATAACTTATGCCATATGAATTATGATTACTTACCGGGCTTCATTGAAAGGTATGTGGTCATGATAGAAAAACC
>CM035418.1:187822747-188005247 GCA_020310875.1 Ceratopteris richardii | reverse complement strand
AAAGGTAAAGGTAATCCTAGGTCAAAATATATTCATAGTATGATAGTCAAGGGAACCTAGACTAAGTTCAGATCAATTTGAGAAGGCCAAAAAGGAAAACTTATGCTTTAGGTGTTTATTTCCTAAGCACTCTCAATGAAATTGCCCAATATGTACGGGGGAAGTAAAAAAGCAAGGACTAGGGAATACAACAATCTTAGACAAAGGCAAAAAGGTAGTCCATCTTGTGGAGACACTTCCAATTTATGGTAGCTCTAGCTCCAAAGAAGTGGAGGTGATGCATGAGGATATAGCACATACTTGTTGTTTAACTCAATCATTGTGGTCACAACAGATTCGACCACATCATTTAGTTAAGCTTCATGGTTTTGTGTCTAGGACTACAATGAGAGTCATGATTGATGGCTCCGCTATTCATAACTTTATTAATTATGCTTTGGTCAAGAAATTAAAGATTCCCCAACAACCCAATGGACATAAATATGTAGTATCTATGATGCAAAAGAAAGATAAGAGAATATGGGATACTCTGGTATGCTCCAACATTGCTATCGAAGTTTTACGAAAAAGTATACGAGATGTGACTAATCTATTGGCCAAAAAAGCAATGAAAGCTAAAGCTTGTGCATCCCTTGAATCCCAACTCCTTTGCTCTTAAGAAGCATGTGCTCATTGTGCATGATTTGCTAGCCGAAAGTACCAAAAACTCCATCTTTATTAGAAGAGATAGAGATTCTCCTCCTTGGGTTCCTTAAGCAATACCAATGGACCTAGGAAAATCCCTAAAAACAAAATTCCAAAAGTCTTTGGAAAAAAGAAGATTTTGCATCATAAAACTCCAAAAAGGAAAGTTGTTACCTCTCTCAAACTTATCATCTAGAGAAAAAACTTGGAAAGCATTGTTGATCTCTTATGTGAATAATGCTTGAAGAAGGTAAAATAAGTACTACATAGAGAGGGACGCATAAAAGAAAAGAGAACGATTTTTTCTTTTTACATGTTAACATAGTTTGATGTAGAAGGTGGTACAAGATGAAAAAACATGCAAACGAAGTATAGCCTTAAGTTGCAGACGACCATGGCTAATAGGGAAACCTTCTCATAAAAAATTCATTATTAAAAACTTGGGCAAGGAGTATAACTAGGCTTGCTCTAATATGAAATGTTGAAAACAAGATCCTATGTATTGTTCTAATAAATTATAAACTTAAACCCAAGTCCAAGATGGATTTCTATATGCAAAGATGTTCAGTAGTGAACCATAGAGATGCATTTGTATGCTTGAAGATCGACAAGTTGAGATAGTTCGATCACATGTCTATCTTGGGATGACTTTCTTTTTAAAAAGTAGAGTCTCAACTCTCGATGACCAAGATGTTGGAAGTCAATGTACATTGGGCACATTTCCAACAAATCACATTTTTGGACTTAGCATTTTTTGTACAGTTTGGATAAAACTTTTTTAGGTTAGATAGATAGATCTTGGCGAGAGCTATCTAGTGGTATGCTTCATTTCTTCATCAGAGGTCAGAACAGGGAGATAATCCAAACCCTAATTCAGCTCAAAATGGAGGAAAAGCAGTCTATCAAGTCCAAACTTTAAAAAGCTAAGTTATGTTGTCAATGTGGCCAAACACAGATAAATTGAGCGATTAAAACTTAAAAAGAAGCCAAAATAGCGATCGCATATTTTTCTAATTTGAAAAGCAGAATTTTAACGATCGATTAAAAATAAAACAGCGATAGCTGTTTTTCGGCCAAGAATCAGCTTTTTATGAAAAAATTTTCGCTAGCTTTATTTTTTGGAGGCTCAACTATATAAGGAGCATGTTGGGACACTATTTGCAATTGCTCAAGCTAGAGTTTTGGAATTCTGAAGCTTTGGAGGTGAAGATTTCGTGAAGGAGAGGCTACTCTCTTGGAGCAAGAAGTCTTCTACAAGGTGGTGGCAGCTATTTTTTGTAAGTTAACCTTATATTCTGTTTTTAGGGTTTCTGTACCCTAATTTCAGAATTAGGGTTTCTGATTTTCAGATTTGTTGCACTATTTTGTGAGGTTAGGTTCACTTCGTTTCTCATTTGCTTCACACACTCAGATTATAACAATATAATCTGAATTTTGTATCATCATCTTCTTGGCTATTCTTCCATTAGTGAGTGCACCACATCATATGGTTGAGTAGTACTCCCATGTTGTAATTTGGACATCTATTTTTTAGTGAGTAAGCATCTTGCTTACGTTCTCTATCCTTGTCTCAAGATCTCTTTCTTTCTATCTCTCACTTATCATCTTCATAAATGAAGTGTGTATGCTCAAAGGTTTTTAGTATTGGAACGATCCTGGCCCCCCCAAATTCCAACACTTGGTATCAAAGCATAATTGACTTACACACTTAGTTAAGATGATCGAGATTAGAATTGAGATTGAGAACAAGTTGGATGGATCTTCTAATTATCCCATGTGGAGTTTCATGGTGATGAATTTGTTAGTGACAAAGGATTTATGGAGTATCGTCAATGGATCCTTAACAAGACCAAGACGAGAAGGTGAAGAACGGGATACAACACCTTCAAGAGGTACTGGAGTTACAATCACAGAACCAACTGAAGAAGAGGTAACCACTTCTACATCCATAGTCACATGTAGATCTTTACCCAGAGTTCCTCCTACTGATGATCAGGCAAGATGGGATGCTAGAGATGATTTAGCACTTTCATTCATAGCAATGAGTGTCAAGAAGCATATTCTACCACAGATCAGATCTTGCAGAAGTTCTAGACAAGCTTGGTTGAAGCTTGAGAATCTTTTTCAGAGCAAAAGTCGAGCTAGGAAAGCTCACTTGAGGAGACAACTAGCAAATACAAGGATGAAGGCTGGTGAGTCAATTCAAACCCACATTACGAGACTCGTTGACTTGAGAGATCAACTTCTAAAATTAGGAGTTGAGATATCAGACAAAGAAATGGTAAATACGCTGATTAATTCACTTCCTAGTTCATATCGGTCTTTTATAACCACTCTTACCCTTACCACAAGAGATAGAGAGGTTACATTTGAAGAGTTAGAGTTCTTGTTACTTCAAGATGAAGATCAGTTGAAAGAAATGGAAGAGAATGAAGAAGCACTTTTATCTTCATCAAAGGATAAAAAGAAGAAGGAGAAGAAGGAAAAACAATCCAAGATGGAAAGTAAGTCCCTTTCACCTTCTACTTCAGATTCTGTTTCTACTACATCTAAAGAGAAGTCTTCTAAGAAGAAGTAATATGTTATTACTGCAAGAAACTTGGACATTTTAAGTCAGCATGTTATAAAAGGATTGAAGCAAAAAAAAATAGGCATCAGGTAATGTTGCAAAAGATGATAAAAAAGGGAAATCTCAAGGTGATTCTTATGCCTGTATCACCATTGAGGAAGTAGCTTTTGATCAGGCAGCTTTACAAGTTCTTTCAACAAATCCTTGGATATTTGACTCAGGTGCTACAAAGCATATGACAGGTTGCAGAGATGTGTTTTCTTCTCTTTCCTATTCTACAGGTAGAAGAGTTACTATTGCAGATGGCAATGATTTGGATGTTGTGGGAATAGGTACAGTAACCCTAAAGTCAAGAGAAGGTAATTTTCAGATTTCAAATGTTCTATATGTACCTGAAATGAAGAAGAATCTGCTATCTATATCTGCATTTTTAGGTGATGGTTTTAAAGTTGTATTTGAGAGAGATCTTTGTAAGATCTTATCACACAAAGAAGACAAGTGTATTTTGCAAGGTGAGCGTAAAGGAGGGATTTTTGTTTTGTCAAAAATCACTCAGGCATATGGAGTCAACTCTTCGTCACCGGTGGAAGATATGAAGCTATGGCATGAGAGATTTGGACATATAAGTTTTGGAGCTCTCAAGAGTATCAACGACAGAGGTATGGTTCAGAGTTTACCCTCATTCAAGCTACTAGATGATTCAGATATATGTGAAGGTTGTCTTGAAGGTAAGATGCATAAACTACCTTTCAAGAAACATGGTCATATTACAGCTACCAGGAAATTGCAGATTATTCATTCAGATGTGAATGGACCTATGAGGGCAGACTCTATTCAGGGTTTCAGGTATCTTGTTCTATTCGTTGATGATTTTACGAGATACTCATGGATCTATGGTCTTAAGTTGAAGTCAAAAGTCTTTCCTATGTTCAAGAAATTTGTAGCTATGGTTGAAAATGAAAATCAAGAAACTATCCAGATTCTCAGAAGTGATAGAGGTGGAGAATACTTGTCAAATGAGTTCCAAAGATTTCTTGATGAAAAAGGTATTACTCGACACCTTACTATTGCTTATACTCCTCATCAGAATGGTGTTGCAGAAAGAAAGAATAGAGTACTTGTTGAGATGATGAAGAGCATGATGGCATCCACGAAGCTTTTACCAAAATTCTGGTTTGATGCACTACATAAAGCTAATCACATTTTGAACAGGTCATCTACAAAAGCTTTAAAGGTAATCACGTCTTATGAAGCTTATTATGGTAGAAAACCTAATGTGAGTTACTTCAGAGTATTCGGATCACTTTCTTATGTACATGTTGAGAAAAAGGACCGAGGCAAACTAGATGTAAAGGCAAAGAAAGATGTTTTTATTGGATATCTTGTTGAGAGCAAAGGATACAGGTTTTATGTTCTAAAGACAGGTGAAGTTATTCTTTCACGTAATGCTTATATTGCTGAAAATAAGCTTTATGATAAAGAAGCAGAAATTCCAGAGTTCATTGTTGAAAATGACTATGGATTTTTTAGAAGGAATTTGGATATACATGTTCAGCCATATCAGGAGGGAGTTAAAATTCCTAAGATTCAAGAAAGAGTTGAAGAAAGAGGAATTTCACAACCTTCTACAGAGTCAGTTCCACATGAGACTTTGGTTCCAGAAATGGAAGAAGTTAGAGTTCCAGAAAGTCCTAGCACCTCGGAAGGACAAGTTCCAGAACCTGTGGAAGCTAAAGGGTCAGAAAGAGTTTCACAACTATTTAAGGATACACCTACATGGCTATATCAGACTTGGAAAGATAGTGGTATAAAGACTTTTACAGGAAGAACACGGAGTCAAACTAGACAACAACAACAAAAAGATCATGTAAGTTTTGCTGAAAACTTTGAGATTCATGATATTTTGGCACTTACAACAGTTGAAGATGAACCTGCATGTGTTAAAGATGCAGTTAACATTCCTATTTGGAGAAAAGCTATGCAAGGAGAGATTGATTCTATTCATAAGAATCAAACTTTGCAGCTATGTGAGTTACCAGAGGGAAAGAAAGCTATAGGTGTAAAATGGATCTTCAAAATCAAAAGGAAGGCAGATGGTACTATTGACAGGTATAAGGCCAGATTAGTTATCAAAGGATATGCACAACAAAAAGGTATTGATTATGATGAGACATTAGCTCCTACATCTAGGATGACTGTTATTAGGTCAATACTTGCTTTAGCAGCACATTTTGGTTGGCATATATATCAACTTGACATAAAAACTACTTTTCTAAATGGAGATTTACATGAGGATGTATATATTCAGCAGCCAGAAGGTTTTGAAGAGACAGGTAAAGAACATTTGGTATGTAAGCTTATAAAAGCTTTGTATGGTTTAACACAGGCACCTAGAGCATGGTATGAAAAGATACATACATATCTTTTGTCCATTGGTTTCCATAACTCAGATACAGCTCCAACTCTTTATGTCAAAGTTGAACCAGGTATGATGATTATAGCAATCATTTATGTGGATGATATTATAATCACAGGTCCCAGAGATGAAGATTTGCAGATGTTCAAAGAACAATTGAAGCAAACATTTGATGTGAATGATTTGGGAATCTTGCATTATTATCTTGGGATTCAAGTTCTATTTAAGGGTGAGTGTATCTATATGACACAACAGAAGTACATTGAGAAACTTTTAGAGAGGTTTCAGATGAGTGATTCTAAACCTATGCAAACACCTATGGATCAGAACGCATCGTTACAAATGGTAGCAGATGCAGAGTCATTTGATGCTACTTTATATAGTCAGCCAGTTGGATACTTGATATATCTTTGTAATACACATCCTGATATACAGTTTGCAGTTTCTCAAGTATCAAGGTTCATGCAGAATCCGACAGTGTTACATTGGAAAGCAGTAAAGCGGATCTTCCGATATTTGAAGGGAACTTCAAATTATGCTATGATATTTTCGAAATCTACACATTTGTTACTAAAAGGATTTTCAGATTCTGATTTGGGTTGTGATAGAGACACAAGAAGTACTAGTGGATTTTGTTTTTATCTTGGAGATTATCTTATCTCATGGCTTTCGAAGAGACAACCCACTATTGCAACTTCATCATGTGAAGCTAAATATCGTGCAACATTTACAACTACTCTAGAATCAGTTTGGTTGCAAAAGATTTTCAGTTATCTAGATGTAAGAGTACATGAACCCATTCAGATATTTTCAGATAGCCAGAGTGCAATACTATAGCAAAGAATCCAGTGCATCATGCAAGGACAAAGCATATAGAGGTACACTACCACTATATTCGAGAACAGATAGAAAAGAAGCACATTGAGCTGGTTTATGTTCCTTCTAGTGAGAATGTTGCAGATATATTTACCAAAGCATTGACTAGAGATAGACATGAGAAGATTTGCAAGTTACTGAAGCTTGTACCAATATGACATTAAAGGAGGGATTGTTGGAAGTCAATATACATTTGGTACATTTCCAGCAAATCACATTTTTGGACTTAGCATTTTTTGTATAGTTTGGGTAAAACTTTTTTAGGCTAGATAGATAGATCTTGGCGAGAGCTATCTAGTGGTATGCTTCATTTCTTCATCAGAGGTCAGATCAGGGAGATAATCCAAACCCTAATTCAGCTCAAAATGGAGGAAAAGCACTCTATCAAGTCCAAACTTTAATAAGCTAAGTTATATTGTCAATGTGGCCAAAAGCAAATAAATTGAGAGATTAAAACTTAAAAAGCAGCCAAAATCGCGATCGCATATTTTTCTAATTTGAAAAGCAGAATTTTAACGATCAATTAAAAATAAAACAGCGATAGCTGCTTTTCAGCCGAGAATCAGCTTTTTACGAAAAAAATTTTGCTAGCTTTATTTTTTGGAGGCTCAACTATATAAGGAGCATGTTGGGACACTATTTGCAATTGCTCAAGCTACAGTTTTAGAATTCTGAAGCTTTGGAGGTGAAGATTTGGTGAAGGAGAGGCTACTCTCTTGAAGCAAGAAGTCTTCTACAAGGTGGTGGCAGCTATTTTTTGTAAGTTAACCTTATATTCTGTTTTTAGTTTCTGTACCCTAATTTCAGAATTAGGGTTTGCTGATTTCCAGATTTGTTGCACTATTTTGTGAGGTTAGGTTCACTTCGTTTCTCATTTGCTTCACACACTCAGATTATAACAGCATAATCTGAATTTTGTATCATCATCTTCTTGGCTATTCTTCCATTAGTGAGTGCACCACATCATATGGTTGAGTAGTACTCCCATGTTGTAATTTGAACATCTATTTTTTAGTGAGTAAGCATCTTCCTTACGTTCTCTATCCTTGTCTCAAGATCTCTTTCTTTCTATCTCTCACTTATCATCTTGATTAATTAAGTGTGTATGCTCAAAGGTTTTAGTATTGGAACAATCCTGGGGCCCCAAATTCCAACACAAGAAACAAGAGAGAAGGAGATGAGAGAATATGAACCACTCTCAAATTTCGACATCAATGACATCAAGATTTTGTACTCAAAGCAATGAACCAAGGACTTTCCCTTTGACATAATGGTCACTCTTGACCCAAGTACGTTTGTATGAGCCCCTTTCCCTACTTCACACATATGGACCCAAATGGAGAGCTCTCATCGTGATGTTGTCTCCAATGATCCACACAATCAATCTATGTCACAAGAGATAATTAGAGCAAAATTTTCTAGACATCCTACACTTGTTGGGGCTCTCTTTCAAGTACTTGGTTTCACTAATGGTTCATGGTTCACCTTGATGTAGGCTATCACACAAAGCTTTTGATGCATCTAGACCACTACCTTAGGATGGGAATACTAGTTCGTGAGAAAGTCAAGAGCTAGCATGGTTCTCAACACATGAGAAAGATACTGATTGTTTGCCCCACTCTTGGCTGTTCAAGATATATATACCCACTCAATCTCACACAATAAGAGGAATAGCACAAGCATGTAGACAATATGGCATATGCAACAGGGCTTGCTCTTGACACAATGGACATCCTCTAACCGAAGCCCTTGCTTATCTTCACACATATGGACCCAAATGGAGACACTCTTATTATGATGTTGCCTTAGTTTATCCAAGCAATCAATCTATGCAAGATGAGATTATTAGATCAAAATTTTCTATGCCCCCTACACTTGTTGGGCTCTCTTTGAAATGGTTGGTTTCATTACCATGATTCATGGCTCACCTCCATATAAGCTATCACACAAAGCTTTTGTGGCATCTAGACCACTACCTAAGGATGGGGATGTCAGGGGAGCACTAGATTGTGCTCTCTGACTACAGTAGACAAGATTTCGGAAACACACTTCTGATAACAAGAACACCCACGAAGGGAAAACAATACAAGAATATGTGATTGATACAAGATGTCCCACAAATAGGTATGAATAACTCGATTAGAAATGATACAGGAGGTCCCACAACCCGGGATCGTAAGTATGAGACAAGATATCTGGATTACAAGAACTCCCTTCTCGGAGATGAACTAGATACAAGAAATAACTCGACAGGATCTCGTACTACGAGATTACAAGAGGACAAGATAGGATGTCGAAGAACTAGACTAGAACAAGGAACAAGACAAGAACTAGAACTGGAACTTGAAGAGTACTTACTTGGCGGTCACGACTCCTTGAGCTCCCAAGACTGGTATTGGCAAGACCGATTATGAATGTGGCCAACCCCTCCTTATATAGGTTTTCAAGGGCAGTTCATGAAAGGCGGTTGCGAATTGATGATAACATCGATGATGTCATCAATTCGAAACATGAGCTCTAGATATCCAAATCAGGCAAGTAGACAGTCGATCTTAGGGTTTTGGCACGTTTCGGACGCAATGGAAGCATTGGTTTCTCCTAATTCTGAACCAATCATGAGATACAGGGTTCACATGGAATCTAAGGTTCAGGATGGTTTCCTTTGTCCATGACATCACCTCCCCCTCAAGCGACGAGTTCCACGAGGAGCGGTCATGTTATCTGGTCTCGGCTTCGTTGGATTTCTCTTATGGAATTCTCGAACCTTGATTGGTGCTCTCTGAAGGTTTTCTGCAGGTTCCCAAGTACGATCACTGATGTCATACCCTTTCCAATGAATAAGGTATTCCAATCTTCCTCGGTATATTCTGGAATCTAGAACATGCTCGACTTCAGATTCTTCATGATCATCAATCTCGATAGGTGGTGAAGGACCATAGTACTTGGTAGCTCGAGCTTGAAGGTGATTGGATTAATCTTGGCCAAGATGGTAAATGGACCAAATCTTTGATGATCTAACTTTGCACAAGGTCTTGAGGTTTGCAAATTGTTTCTGAGTAACCATACTTTATCCCCAATTTGATACGATGGATTCTGGACACGATGTTGATCTGCATAGTACTTATATTGTTCTTGAGCTTTATGGATCTCTTCCTTGAGTTCTTTGTGAATGTCCATCAGGTATTGGGCCTTGTCTTTAGAAGCTTGATTCTTGACATGATTTGAGAGTTGTATATCCATCCTTGGATGTTGTCCATAGTTTGCAAAGAAGGGGGTTTGCTTGGTAGATGTGTGAACACTATTGTTATAGGCAAACTCTGCAAAGGGTAACAACTCAAACCAATCATTTTGGTGATAGTTGTTAGTGCAACGGAGATGTTGCTCTAGGACTTGATTCACCTGTTCTGTTTGTCCATAAGTCTGTGGATGATTTGCTGTAGATAGTTTAACTTGAACACCAAGGAGCTTGCAAAGACTGTTCCAAAAGCTGGATATGAACTGTGGACATCTCGAACACATGAAGGTGGTTGCCAATCAAGGATTGTCTGAATCTTCTTAGGGTCCATAAAAATTCCTTTATATGATACAATGTGCCCTAAAAATTCCACTTTTGTCTCATGGAAAGAGCACTTCTCCAATTTCGCATATAATCCTTTTTCTCTTAGTTTCTCTAGGACTATCTTTACATGACATTCATGATCCTCTAGATTTTTGGAGAATATCAAGATATCGTCAAGGTATATTACAACAAAATCATCTAAATATTCTCGAAATATGTCATTCATCATATGTTGGAAGACAACTGGAGCATTTGTAAGACCGAATGGCATAACTACATATTCAAAATGGCCATACCTTGTTCAAAATGCTATCTTCCATTCGTCTCCTTCTCTAAATCCTGACAAGGTTGTAAGCTCCTCGAAGATCAATCTTCGTGAAGAAGTTTGCTTTTCCAAGGCGTTCTAAGAGCTCTGATATAAGTGGTAGCGGGTATCTCTTCTTTATAGTGACTTTATTCAATCCACGATAGTCTGCGCACATCCGGCGTGTCCCATCCTTCTTCTTCACAAATAAAATAGGAGCTCCTGCTGGAGACTTCGAGTGTTTGATAAATCCCTTTGCTAGATTCTCATCAATGTTCTTGCATAGTTCTATAAGTTCCTCTGGGGATAGTCTATAAATTGGTCCAAAGGGTGGTTGTGCTCCCTCTTGAAGATCTATGGGGCAATCGTAAGGTCTATGCTTTGGGAGGATATCTGCATTCTTATTTTCAAAAACATATTCAAAGCCTTTGTACTGATTGGGTAGCTGTACTAGATCATCTTTCTTGGATTCTTGAGCTTGCATGGCATAGATCATATATGTAGGTTCCTTCCTTAATGCATGTATGAAGGCTTTGGCTCCGACATATGTTGGGTTCTTCTGGATATCTCGACGGGTGATTTTATTATTTTCCCAATTAATGTCTGGATTATGCCTCTTTAACCGGGGCATTCCAGATAACTAGATGTATTGGGCTTGATATTACATTGAAACATATGTGGGATTCATGGTCACCAAGGTGTACACTAAATGGGTGTAGCTGGAATTATGGGTGTAGCTGGAATTATGAGACCCTTTCTAATATCATGGTCTCGCTGCACGGTCTCTTTTACAACTTGACTTCGTCGTTTCCCTGCTCTACAAGGGTGGCTTCGACTCTAGAATTTGTTCTCTTGTTCGGACAATTAACTGCAATATGTCCAGGGTTTCCACAATAGAGACATCACCTGTTAGCTCTCCTTCTCTGTTTCTCTTCTCGTGTTAGAGGCTGAAACCTAGTTACATCTATTTGCATAGGTTCAGGCATAGACTCATCTTTAGGAGTGGGTTTGAAGGGTTTCCACTGGCGAGGTCTTCCTTCTACTTGTTTTTCTTGTTTTTTTTCAAAAAGTCGGTTATCACATTGAATAGCTCGCATGATATATTCATTCAATGTTTTAACCTCTGGCATCGTGAGCAAAAGGTCTTTCACATCATCTGTTAAACCCCGTCTAAATTGGCTTATAAAATAATCTTCATGCCAAGTGAGATCACATATCAATTGCCTAAATTCAGATGCATAGGTAGAGGCAGGGCGGTTACCTTGACGTAGCTTCCGAAGTTTTGTTTCTGCTACTCGACTTGTGTCTGCATCTCCAAATGTGGCGGTGAGTTCTCGAAGAAACCCCTCATAGTCATGAAGTACTACCATGTTCTTCTCCAAGATTGGGGAAAACAATGATAATGCTTGGCCACAGAGCAAGGTTCCAATAAACCCCACCTTGGATGCCTCGTCAGGGTATCTATCAGGTTGCATACGGATGTACAATTTAACTTGCTGGAGAAATCCACGAACCTTTGTGCGATCCCCATCGAACTTTTCTGGCATGCAAATCTTGGGTTCCTTCATAAATGATGTACTAGGCCGTTGATTCACTTGAATACTCCCTTGATTTGCTTGAAGACTCCCGATTCGTTCTTGTAATTCTTGGAGGAGTGCACCTACATGCACTGGATGTCCCATCTCAACTTGTGTCTGTCGATGACTTAGGTCTTCGACTTGTTGTTGGAGACTCTGAAGTGATGCTACAATCTGTTCATAAACGTTCTCCATGATGCTTGGTCTTCGATAGAAGCTAGTCTTGCCAAAATGTCAGGGGAGCACTAGATTGTGCTCTCTGACTACAGTAGACAAGATTTCGGAAACACACTTCTGATAACAAGAACACCCACGAAGGGAAAACAATACAAGAATATGTGATTGATACAAGATGTCCCACAACCCGTGACTGATAGGTATGAATAACTCGACTAGAGATGATAATGGAGACCCCACAACCGGGGATCGTAAGTATGAGACAAGATATCTGGATTACAAGAACTCCCTTCTAGGAGATGAACTAGATACAAGAAATAACTCGACAAGATCTCATACTACGAGATTACAAGAGGGCAAGATAGGATGTCCGAGAACTAGACTAGAACAAGGAACAAGACAAGAACTAGAGCTGGAACTTGAAGAGTACTTACTTGGCGATCACGACTCCTTGAGCTCCCAAGACTGGTATTGGCAAGACTAATTATGAATGTGGCCAACCCCTCCTTATATAGGTTTTCAAAGGCGGTTGCGAATTGATGATGTCATCGATGATGTCATCAATTCGAAACATGAGCTCTGGATATCCGAATCAGGCAAGTAGACAGCCAATCTTAGGGTTTTGGCACGTTTCGGACGCAATGGAAGCATTGGTTTCTCCTAATTCTGAACCAACCATGAGATACAGGGTTCACATGGAATCTAAGGTTCAGGATGGTTTCCTTTGTCCATGGCAAGGGATACAATTTCTTGATGGAGTTAAAAGCTCGCATGGTTCTCAATACAAGGGATAGGTACTAAATGTTTGTCCCCACTCTTAGATGTTCAAGATATACATTCATACTCATTCTCGCACAACAAGGGGAATAGCATAATCATGTAGACGATATGACGAATACACATAATACAAAATGTGGCAACTAATCAAAGCCACTCCCATCCAAAATGTAATGCTAGTGAGAGCATTTAATGCAAGTATCAAAGATGGGTACATTAAAAGGCCTTTCTATCTTAGATGTGCATTTACCATATGCTATGAGAGTTTCTATTGGACAATAGAAAGGGGATTACAAGATACCCTTGCTCTTAGCTCAAGTTGCCTTGGAGAAGCACTATATTTTCATGTGCCATGCAGATATAGATGTTGGAGAGATACACAAAGTCACACTCCCTTATTGTTTTACTTGATGGGGACCCCTTCATTAATGAGATTGGGTGTATATCTCCTCTAGTTATAGCCACAAACATAATGCAAGATCCTTCCTCATACTGGAGTATTCAATAACAACTCAAACGCTTCTTTCAAAGTATATGAGTGACCACTATAAACCCACCCAAGAACTAATGCTCATGCTCACGAGGGTTGAGTATGACTCATGAGGGAGCATCCAAGTGACCATATGTCCTCTAGTTCAATTAGATAGACTCCATAGGATCTTACAATGACATCCTCAAACCTCTCAACACTAGAGATGCACCTACGCATACTTCTCACCTATATATTTATCTTATGCATTTTATCATCAATGTGTTTTTATTGCACTCAGCCTCACTCCTACTCATCCTATCTTTATGAACTAATCAGGTTTATGATGTATCTATGCACTACACTATCATTATGCAAATGTTTTGCTTTTTCTAGTTTTATTGATGACAAACTGCACATCCTCATAATTGTACTCTTTATCACATGGGCCGATTTGGCCCCTCGTAAGAGGTTAATATCCTTTTCTTCTCTTCTCTTCTACAACACTAGCACTATGCATATGTTTTGCTTTTCTTATATATGTTGCTGACAAAGTACACATCCTCATGATTGTATTAATTATTTTATGGGCCAACTCGACCCCTAGCGAGACATTAATTCTCTCTCCCTCACTCCCCATCCTTCCTCCCACCCCTCCCTTCCCCTTCCTTCCCCCTCCTCCCCTTCACTCCCTCCCTCTCTACAACAACCTAGACTATTACGACCACTATGTGCTAAAGAGATGACTCTCCTCCCAACTTTATGCCTCTATATATAGCTACTCGAATCAACGAGGACCACAAATATGACTCGAGTCCACAAGTGCATGTGCGTTTTCCACCACTCCTTTAGTACCTTCAACTAGAGTCCACTAGTGGTAGGTGTACTCGCCACTCGAGTTAAGTCTCTCTGGACTCAAGTTAACTCATGTTAAGTGGATTACTTGTGTTAGAGAGCACATCAACCTATGCTTAATTCTAATCTTGAAATTTTTTACCATTCACACGAGTGACCAAACGGTGTTCGATTTCATATCTATCTTAACCGGTCACATACTCAAGTCATAGACTTTACTTTACCCCCCCTTCTCTCTCTCTCTCTCTCTCTCTCTCTCTCTCCCTCCCTCCCTCCCTCCCTCCCTCCCTCCCTCCCTCCCTCCCTCCCTCCCTCCCTCCCTCCCTCCCTCCCTCCCTCCCTCCCTCCCTCCCTCCCTCCCTCCCTCCCTCCCTCCCTCTCTCTCTCTCTCTCTCTCTCTCTCTCTCTCTCTCTCTCTCTCTCTCTCTCTCTCTCTCTCTCTCTCTCTCTCTCTCTCTCCCTATCCATTCGCGGCTCACCATGCATACCCCACCCCGTCACCACACAACCACGAGCCAGTACCACCATTCACTTTAGACATGAGCTAGCACATATCTATAGCTCCCATGTTCGAGAGCGCATCTACTCCCTTGATCCCTCTGCCTCCTTGGACACCCTCACCGCCCACTTCTCCTCGATCCTCCATACATCTGCTACTCTCAGCTTCCCATACACCACCCACAGCACTGCACATCCGACACGGCTGGGGCATACACCCCAGAATGGATGGTACGATGAGGAGTGTAGGCGACTATACCGACATCTCAGAGCATAGAGTATCTTGGGATCCATCACAGAGAGGGAGGCACGACGACAGATGCGAGCCCTCACACGCCGGAAGCGGCGAGCTTTCGAGGAGCGACAGGAGGCAGAGTTGATCGACCTTCTCATGAGTAGGGATTGTGCCACCGCGTGGAGGGCACTACGTGAGCCACGTCCACCTACACCCATAGCCGATCCTTCGACTTGGCACACCTACGCCCAGAGGTTATATGAAGTCCCAGGACAGCCACCATTACCGATTCCTTCCACACCACGTCCGATGATATTCACCCTCTTCACAGCAGGCATGGTACGACAGGCCATCCATAGGCTACAGCATGGCCGTTCAGCAGACCACACGGGGCTACAGGGAGAGCACTTTATATACGCAGCAGATGTAGTTTCCCACTTGATCGCCCATCTCTTCAACCGTGCTTTGGTTGAGGGATTACCCGACTCATGGACTATGCATACCATTACGCCTATCCATAAGTCCGGCGATATGATGGACCCAGGGAACTACAGGACTATTATGATAGGCCATATCCTGGCCAAGATCTATGGGGCAGTACTAGAGGCAGAGCTCAGTACACACGCTGAGGCAGCGGGGATCACAGCACCCGGCCAGGCAGGCTTCGGCCGCACTTTCTCCACCATCGACCACATCTTCGTGCTTCGTTGCTTGATTGAGAGCGCGAAGGCGAGGAAGCAGAGACTATACTGTTGCTTTGTGGATTTCCGCAAAGCCTTCGACATGGTCCCTCCAGAGAGACTACTACAGAGGCTCCAGGAGTTACAGCTTCCATCGGACATGCTATGGGCCATCCACGCTTTGTATGCACGAGTCACAGGCAGGGTACGCTGCCCCGGCGGTCTATCAAACAGCCTTGTTAGCACCATTGGTGTGAAACAAGGTTGCCCCCTCTCACCCACTCTCTTCGGTCTCTACATCGACGAGATCACGGAGTATATACAGCGAGCAGGAGGGAGAGGAGGAGACATCGGAGGTACGCCAGTACATATCCTATTATATGCTGATGACATTGTCCTTCTCTCAGAGTCACAGGAGGGGTTGCAGTCACATTCACAGGCACTCGATACCTTTTGCATGGAGAGAGGACTCACAGTGAACCTTGGCAAGACCAAGGTCATGCTCTTCCATACCTCCAGGACAGTACGCCATCGCGCCTCTTTCACAGCACCTCGAGGACAGATAGAGGTAGTGGACTCCTACGTCTACCTAGGTATCACCTTCTCGGGCAGCACAGGGGTATTCTCCATGGCACAGGCTGCGAGAGATAGATTGACGCGAGGTTATGCGGCACTTGCAGGATTGGAGAGACGCTGCTTTCAGACACATTTTCAGGAGCCCCGGACTAAGGGGTGGCTCTTTGACACTCTAGTGACACCCGCATTGATGTACGCAGCAGCAGAATGGGCACCAGGGATCACAGAGGCGATGTGGACGCAGATTGAGAGGCCCCAGATCACCATGATATCACGCTTGCTGCGCAGCAAGCCCTCCGTTCCACATGACATTATACGAGCCGAGCTTGGCACACCACCGATGCTAGTGGAGGCCCTCTTCCAGTTGGTGACCTTTATTCTGAGAGTCAGAGAGCTCCCCACTAGCCGACTCACCAGGCTTGCATTTGAGAGCTCTAGACATTTGGAAGAGACAGGGCATGAGAGAGTATGGTATGCACAGACTTACCGATGGTTAGCAGACCATGGCATGAGCATTACGGATCTCCCCCCTTTTCAGTATGACCTCTCTTCCCCCCACATTACCCTCTCTCGTTCGGAGAGGAATAGGATCATCCGTCAGGACCTACTACAGATACACGTCAGGGAGACATGGATAGCACCACGGGAGCCTCTTCCCACAAAGAGGCAACACTACAGAGAGCACTTCCTGACTGTGACAGCGGATGGTTTTATTCAGAGACCACGATACATGGATACATATATGGCACCAGCTGAGAGAGTGGCCATTGGGAAGCTCAAAGTATCATCACACCAGCTCGAGATTGAGATTGGGCGAGCCACACATACCCCCAGGGATGGGCGATTATGCAGGATATGTAGAGAGGAGGTGGAGGACGAGGAGCACTACACATGTAGATGCGAGGCATATGAGGACATCAGAGACCGCTACCCACAGCTCTTCATGGGGCCTAGAGAGATCAGGGCTTTATTGGGGACAGAGGACCAGCGCCCTCTAGGTCGTTTCCTAGTAGAGCTCGAGCACCACCGCGCATCACTCCTCCAGCAGCAAATGGAGATACATGTGGCCCCCCCCCTCAGACTCATATTACAGATTTTTTCAGACCCACATACACTCGAGGGCCCAGCTCGATGCGGGGTGTCACATTACACAAGGCAGAGGAGCTTAGACGACAGCGTCGACGACCGAGACCCCTTGTCCCGAGAGCTCGTCCACATCAGAGAGAGATTCAGGCGATTCACGCACGCCATGACATGGAGATACAGAGACGTCAGCAGCGCACCCCTATCGATTTGGACGCCCAGAGCATTTTGAGGATCGCCATGATGCCTTACCCACCGATGCATTATATCCTACACCCACTCCAGGCATTTAGGGGGTTGTGACACCATCGAGCCTCCCCTCCCTATGCATATCATGTTTGTATCTCACCCATTGAGCATATAGAGTGCATACCCATAGCACCCCACACCCTTGATGCCAGCTACTATCCCTCCTTTTATACCCGTTTGTAGTACTCACACTTTATTTTCGTTTTGGATCACAGTGGATTGGATCATACTGATGTATATGTTTTGTTTCATAGGACGATTTTGGCCTCTAATAGACGTTAAAAAGTCTTTCTTTCTTTCTCTCTCTCTCTCTCTCTCTCTCTCTCTCTCTCCTCTCTCTCTCTCTCTCTCTCTCTCTCTCTCTCTCTCTCTCTCTCTCTCTCTCTCTCTCTCTCTCTCTCTCTCTCTCTCTCTCTCTCTCTCTCTCTCTCTCTCTCTCTCTCTCTCTCTCTCTTTCTCTATCCTGGCCAAGATCTATGGGGCAGTACTAGAGGTAGAGCTTAGTACACACGCTGAGGCAGCTCGGATCAGAGCACCCGGCCAGGCAAGGCTTCCGCCACACTTTCTCCACCATCGACCACATCTTCGTGCTTCGTTGCTTGATTGAGAGCGCGAAGGCGAGGAAGCAGAGACTATACTGTTGCTTTGTGGATTTCCGTAAAGCCTTCGACATGGTCCCTCGAGAGAGACTACTACGGAGGCTCCAGGAGTTACAGCTACCATCAGACATGCTATGGGCCATCCACGCTTTGTATGCACGAGTCACAGGCAGGTTACGCTGCCCCAGCGGTCTATCAGACAGCCTTGTTAGCACCATTGGTGTGAAACAAGGTTGCCCTCTCTCACCCACTCTCTTCGGTCTCTACATCGACGAGATCACGGAGTATATACAGCGAGCAGGAGGGCGAGGAGGAGACCTCGGAGGTACGCCAGTACACATCCTATTATATGCTGATGACATTGTCTTGCTTTCAGAGTCACAGGAGGGGTTGCAGTCACATTTACAGGCGCTCGATACCTTTTGCATGGAGAGAGGACTCACAGTGAACCTTGGCAAGACCAAGGTCATGATCTTCCATACCTCCCGGACAATACGCCATCGTGCCTCTTTCACGGAAGCTGGAGGAAAGATAGAGGTAGTGGACTCCTACGTCTACCTAGGTGTCACCTTCTCGGGAAGCACAGGGGTATTCTCCATGGCACAGGCTGCGAGAGATAGATTGACGCAAGGCTATGCGGCACTTGCACGATTGGAGAGACGCTGCTTTCAGACACATTTTCAGGAGCCCCGGACTAAGGGGTGGCTCTTTGACACTCTGGTGACACCCACATTGATGTACGCAGCGGCAGTATGGGCACCAGGGATCACAGAGGCGATGTCGGCGCGGATTGAGAGGCCCCAAGTCACCATGATCTCACACTTGCTGCGCAGAAAGCCCTCCGTTTCACATGACATTATACGAGCTGAGCTTGGCACACCACCGATGCTAGTGGAGGCCCTCTTCCAGTTGGTGACCTTTATGCTGAGAGTCAGAGAGCTCCCCACCAGCAGACTCACGAGGCTTGCATTTGAGAGCTCTAGACATTTGGCAGAGACAGGGCATGAGAGAGTATGGTATGCACAGACTTACCGATGGTTAGCAGACCATGGCATGAGCATTACGGATCTCCCCCCTTTTCAGTATGACCTCTCTTCCCCCCACATTACCCTCTCTCGTTCGGAGAGGAATAGGATCATCCGTCGGGACCTACTACAGATACACGTCAGGGAGACATGGATAGCACCACGGGAGCCTCTTCCCACAAAGAGGCAACACTACAGAGAGCACTTCGTGACAGTGACAGCGGATGGTTTCATAAGAGACCACGATACATGGATACATATATGGCACCAGCTCAGAGAGTGGCCATTGGGCAGCTCAGAGTATCATCACACCAACTCGAGATTGAGGTTGGGTGAGCCACACATACCCCGAGGGATGAGAGATTATGCAGGATATGTAGAGAGGAGGTGGAGGACGAGGAGCACCTCTCTCTCTCTCTCTCTCTCTCTCTCTCTCTCCCTCCCTCCCCTCCTCCCTCCCTCCCTCCCTCCCTCCCTCCCTCCCTCCCTCCCTCCCTCCCTCCCTCCCTCCCTCCCTCCCTCCCTCCCTCCCTCCCTCCCTCCCTCCCTCCCTCCCTCCCTCCCTCCCTCCCTCCCTCCCTCCCTCCCTCCCTCTCTCTCTCTCTCTCTCTCTCTCTCTCTCTCTCTCTCTCTCTCTCTCTCTCTCTCTCTCTCTCTCTCTCTCTCTCTCTCTCTCAGACTCATGGACCGAGCAAACCATAGTGCCCATTCATAAGTCAGGTGATACCATGGATCCAGCTACATACCGGACAATCATGATCGGGCCTATATTGGCCAAGTTATATGGGGCGGTACTAGAGACAGAGTTGAGTACTCTCGCTGAGAGGAATGGTATCAGGGCTCCAGGACAGGCAGGTTTCAGACGTGATTACTCTACCATTGACCACATCTTCACCCTGAGATGCCTGATTGACCAGGCAAGAGTGAGGAAGAGGAGATTATATTGCTTCTTTGTGGACTTCCGCAAAGCATTTGACACTGTTCCTAGGGAACGACTCTTCAGACGACTACTCGATATCGGAGCTCCAGAGGAGATGATATGGGGGATCTACGCCTTATACGAGAGAGTATCTGGTAGAGTCAGATGTCCAGGGGGCTTATCGGATCCGCTTGTTAGCACTATCGGGGTGAAGCAAGGGTGCCCTCTTTCACCCACCCTCTTTGGTCTATATATTGATGAGATAGTGGACTTCATACAGCAGCAAGGGGGGGGGGATGGCATCGAGGTACATGGGTCCACGATTCATATTCTTTTATATGCTGATGATATTGTATTGGTTTCAGAGTCTGCAGAAGGTTTACATCATCACCTACATGGTCTAGATGACTTTTGCGCACAGAGAGGTTTATCTGTGAACCTTGGTAAAACCAAGGTCATGATCTTTCATACATCAGCACAGGTACGCAGGCATAGTTTGTTCACAGCAGCGG
This sequence comes from Ceratopteris richardii, assembly GCA_020310875.1. NCBI lineage: Eukaryota > Viridiplantae > Streptophyta > Polypodiopsida > Polypodiales > Pteridaceae > Ceratopteris > Ceratopteris richardii. The sequence goes on along the minus strand of CM035418.1, from coordinate 187,984,608 downwards.
GTGGACCGATCGAGGTGGTCGGATCATATGTTTACTTGGGAGTGACATTCACAGCAGCATCAGGGGTCTTCTCTATGTCTCGCGCAGCCCGTGACCGCATCACACGTGGGTACGCAGCACTAGGTCTGATGGAGAGAGAGTGCCACCAGGCATATTTTCAAGAGCCTCGCACAAAGGGGTGGCTCTTCGACACCTTGGTTATGCCAGCCCTCATGTACGGGGCAGCCATTTGGGGGCCGGGATTAGCTACATCAGTATGGACAGCATTGGAGAGGCCACAGATTCTCATGATTGCCAAACTTATCCGTACCAAGCCTTCAGTACCACATGATATCATTAGAGAAGAGCTCCCTGTGCCACCGATGCTAGTTGAGGCACTATTCCAGACAGTATGCCTATTACACAGACTCCGGAGCTTGGGAGATTGGCTGGCCCACCATGGTTTTGATATAGACAGGCTACCACCACTACAGTAGCACCCACCTATTCTCTCTCCCATCAGGAAAGGAATAGGGTCATTCGTCATGAGATATGGCATACATACATACAGAGGACATGGGTGTGCACTAGGGATACATTGCCTCCGAAAATGCTCTATTACCGTGAGCATTTTCTACATATATCGGACGAGGGCTTCATCGAGATTCCACTATACATGCAGACATACCTACCCCACCACCTTCGAGTTGTCATTGGGCAGCTCCGGGTTTCATCACATGAGCTCGAGATTGAGAGGGGCCGGTCTACGGGAGTCCCCCGAGAGGAGAGGTGGTGCCCAGTATGCCAGACACAGGTAGAGAGTGAGGAGCATTTTGTTGTCAGATGCCCAGCATACTTAGACCTACGTGCAAAATTCCAGATAGAGTCGTCGCTCCAGTTGTGCATGACTATGGGAGACCAGCGGCGGTTGGGACGCTTCCTCACAGCGGCATATGAGAGGCGAGAGCAGTCACTACAGCCAACACATCAGACACGGAGGAGTATCCAGCAGACCATTACTCAGTTCTTTCAGCAGGTTGAGCTACACCAAAGAGGTCCATCTAGAGGGCTTATGCTCCACCAGGCAGCAGCACAAAGAGCACGACGTCGACCACGCATGGTTGGATATCGTCGACCACGACTTTATCAGGAGGATATCTCACGCATCAGGACAGCCTATGACCACATGATGGAGCAGAGGAGTACCACCACCACCTGGGTTGTCTTCCTTCAGGAGGCACTCAGACCAGCACCCATGTACCACATACTACACCCACCTCCACCCATCACCACTAGCTAGGGTATTTTGCTCACTCACATTATGGGCCTGCCATGTATTAGGTGGCCATTATCTGCAGAGTCAGAGCCACCTCTTCCCAGCCTTTTCCAGCCCGATATAGCTTTATGTAGTAAGTACTTTCTTCATTTCATTTTCTACACACGGTTACTACACTTGTACATGGTTTTGTCTCATAGGCCAAGTTTGGCCTCAAGTAGACGTTAATATGACTTTCTCTCTCTCTCTCTCTCTCTCTCTCTCTCTCTCTCTCTCTCTCTCTCTCTCTCTCTCTCTCTCTCTCTCTCTCTCTCTCTCTCTCTCTCTCTCTCTCTCTCTCTCTCTCTCTCTCTCTCTCTCTCTCTCTCTCTCTATTTTAGGGTTTCGGCCACCCTGTTTTAGGGTTCCGCCATCCTGTGTTAGGGTTTCGGAAGCTCTGATTTAGGGTTTTCGCCACCCTGTTTTAGGGTTTCGCCACCATATATTAGGGTTTTTCTCTCTTGAAGCTCTGCTTCAGGGTTTCTGCCACCCGATTTTAGGGTTTCTGAGCTTCAGTTTTCGAGTTTTTGCATCTCGGTTTTAGGGTTTCTGCAACTTTGTCAGTTTGTTCGCTGTCTGCTTCGTTTACTCAGCTTTTAGGTTTCCCCTCAATTCGGCATCTTCTTCCTTTAGGTTTTCTCTCTTACACTCATCTGTAATAGGTCGGGAAAATGGATATCTACACTGGTCAGTTCAGATCAGTACCTTTTTTCGAGCTGATCTCCACGGGAGTTTCTCAAGGTTTTTATCAGTTGTGTCAGCATATACCTTTTCTCATTTAGTGCTTTCTCTTGTGAAAGCATCAGTACTTTTCTCTCTCTCTCTCTCCTTACCTTGAACCCTAACCCTAACCCGAGCTCTAACCCTCATCCTCTCTCTCTCTCTCTCTCTCTGTTTCCAGTGGGAGTCCACATACAGAGAGTGTACACGTCAGCATACCACCAGAGGATCAGGAGGAGTAGCCATACTCTTCAGAGATGGACTTCAGAGCAGGATACAGATAGTCACACGTGACTCACAGGCCAGATATCTTTGGATTCGACTCAAGCTCTCACAGGAGCGGATCATCTTCATAGCTTTATGCTACTTTGCTCCCTCTAGCTCGCGATTTGCTATCATAGATCGAGAGGAGGACTCACCATACACTTGCTTGTCAGAAGAGATTACAGAGTACTCAGCACTAGGGGAAGTCTTCCTTATGGGAGACTTCAATGCCAGGACAGGCAATGATCAGTGTGAGATATTTGACCCAGAAGACCCACAGATACTACGTACCATAGAGGATGAGTCTACAGCTCCAGCTTCAGCTGACTCTACACACACTCATTATGGCACTCACTTACTCAGACTAGGCTCTAGACATAATCTCGTTATCTATAAGGGGATGGCTCAGTGGCCTACCTCAGGAGGATTGACATGCATGCCACACTCAGTCACAGATGGCAGGGGAAGTTCAGTAGATTACGTCATGGGATCTAGAGAGGCCATTCACCTACTTACCTCATTCACCATCCCACCTATACCCATTGGGGCCGATCACGCATACCTCGCTCTCTCCCTCAAGGGAGACACCCCTACACGCACACCCGCAGCACGCATCCCACACACCACCATCCACTTCACACACGAGCTAGCTCACATATATGCGGCCCAAGTCGAGAAGGGTCTTCTCTTGCTTCACCCTGACACTCCACTATCCCTACTCACCTCACAGATAGCATCCGTTCTTCAGACATCCGCCATCAGCTCCTTCCCACACACCATCCATTCTGGTCACACACCCCCCCCCAAGGGACTATGCCACAACATCGTTGGTATGATGAGGAATGCAGAGATACCTACCGCCGACTACGAGCTCAACGAGCATTGGGAGAGATAACAGAGAGACAGGCCACAGGACAGATGAAGACTCTCACACGTCGGAAGAGGCGAGCCTTTGAGGAGGCACAGATGCTTGAGCTATATCATCTCTTTATGAGTATGGACAGTGCTGCAGCATGGCGTACCCTACGAGAGCCACGCCGGACCACACCTATTGGGGACCTACACACATGGCATGATTATGCTCAGAGATTATATGAGGTGCCTGGGCAGCCTCCCATTCCCCAGCCACTTGAGCCTCGCCCTACTAGTTCTTCTCTTTTCACAGCAAAGATGGTTGAGAGGGCCATAGGACGACTGCGACATGGACGTTCGACAGACCATACGGGATTGCAGAGCGAGCACCTCATATATGCATCCTCCACTATAGCCCCGTTGATTGCACATGCCTTCAATCGGGCTATAGGGGAGGGCTTCCCAGAGGAGTGGACTAGGCACACCATTGTGCCTATCCACAAATCTGGCGACACCCTGGATCCAGGGAATTACAGGACCATCATGATTGGCCACACCATGGCCAAACTATACGGTGCCATACTTGAGGCAGAGCTCAGCTCATATGCAGAGACGGAGGGGCTAGGAGCACGAGGCCAGGCAGGTTTTCGGCGAGCTTTCTCTACTATTGATCACATCTTCATTTTGCGCTGCCTCATTGATGGGGCAAGGGTGCGGAAGAAGAGACTATATTGCTGCTTTGTGGACTTCCGCAAAGCTTTCGATACAGTGCCACGAGAGAGGCTCTTCCAACGCCTTCAGAGCTTGGGAATACCATCAGGGATGATTTGGGCCATCTATGCACTCTATGAGCAGGTGACCGGGAGAGTACAGTGTCCAGGAGGTATGTCTGAGGTCATTGCTAGCACCATCGGTGTTAAGCAAGGCTGCCCGCTCTCTCCCACTCTATTTGGTCTCTACATCGATGAGATTGAGGACTACATTCTCCGAGCTGGAGGAGAGGGTGCAGACCTCGCAGGTACACCTGTCCACATTTTATTATATGCTGATGACATTGTCTTGATTTCAGAGTCACCCGATGGATTACAGCGCCACTTGGATGCCCTCGATGAGTTTTGTACACAGAAGGGCTTGACAGTAAACCTTGGCAAGACCAAGGTCATGATCTTCCACACCTCCCCCTTGGTGAGGAATGGAGCAGGATTCACAGCAGGCGGTGGACAGATTGAGGTGGTCACTTCCTATGTCTACCTCGGAGTCACATTCACGAGCTTACCTGGCCCCTTCAGCATGAGACAGGCAGCCACCGATAGACTCACACGAGCATATGCAGCTTTAGCCATGTTAGAGCGGAGATGTCACCAGGCACACTTCCAGGAGCCCCGCACGAAGGGGTGGTTATTTGACACACTAGTCCGACCAGCTATGATGTATGCTGCGACAGTTTGGGCCCCAGGCCTCACAGCCACCCAGTGGAGTGCGATCGAGAGGCCCCAGGTACGTATGATCTCGCGACTATTTCGGGAAACAGTCGGTACCACATGACATCATCAGACTATCTGCTTTATTCAGAGGATGAGGGAGCTCCCTACAGACAGACTCACACGCAGAGCTTTTGAGGCATCTATACAGATATCAGAGTCAGGATATGAGAGAGCTTGGTACACTCAGGTTAGAGTATGGTTTGATAGTCATGGGCTTGATATGGACAGATTACCGCCTTTTCAGTACGACCCAGACTCACCTCACATCCACCTCTCCCGTCATGAGAGGAATGTTTTGTTGAGACAGGATCTTTGGCAGCGCTACATTAGTCAGACATGGCACACACCACACATGGGATCGAGACTATTGCACTATCGAGCCCAGTTCTTAGACATCCTAGCAGACGGTTTCATCCGGCGGCCATGTTACATGGATACTTACATGCCTCATAGCTCGAGGGTAGTGATTGGCCAGTTGAGAGTCTCATCACATAGACTAGAGATTGAGACGGGCAGAGCCGCAGACATTCCCAGAGAGGAGCGGGTATGCAGGGTTTGCAGAGTAGAGATAGAGGATGAGGAGCACTTTGTATGCAGATGTAGCGCATATGATGGCATCAGAGGTAGATACGGGACTCTATTTACAGGGCAGCCCACCCTCCGAGAGATCATGGACTCTAGAGACCAGCGACAGCTCGGGCGATTCCTACTAGAGATACAGAGTCACAGAGATTCCCTACTCCAGCCTACTGTAGCAGCCCATACAGGAGGGAGACAGAGTCAGCTCACTGAGTTCTTTATTCCACGACGTGCTGCAGCCCTCCCCCCCTCAGCCCACACACCGAGAGGGGTGACTCTTCAGCAGGCTCAGGCTGCTCGAGCTAGGAGACGACCCCGTGCTAGAGGATATCGGGCCCCGAGACATCACCGACATCAGATTGCAGAGATCAGGCTCGTCACCATGGCGCCATGGAGGAGAGACGATTCCGAATGATGGCTGATCCCGTTGCAGCTATCACGATGGCCCTGACTCCACCTCCACCTATGTATCACATCTTACACCCGCCCATTAGCACAGGATGGAGCTAGTTAGTCGCTTCAGATGCATTCCCATGCTTGTTGTACTACCCCTTTGCATATAGACTGCCATAGATATCGCACTCCATACACCCCCCCCCTTTCATGGGTATCTCCACACGCATTTCACGGAGATATGTATCAGCTTTACCAGTTTCTTTTTCAGCACTTTTATCTTCTCTGATAGACAGAAGATACACCCATGTACATCGATTTGTCTCATAGGCCGAGTTCGGCCTCCTAATAGACGTAAAAACACTTTCTTCTTTCTTCTTCTTCTTCTCTCTCTCTCTCTAAAACCCTAAAACTAAACCTACACCTTACCCAAAGCCAATCCTTGCCAACCTTCTTGAACCTCCTCTTTAGGATCTCTCTCTCTCTCTCTCTCTCTCTCTCTCTCTCTCTCTCTCTCTCTCTCTCTCTCTCTCTCTCTCTCTCTCTCTCTCTCTCTCTCTCTCTCTCTCTCTCTCTCTCTCTCTCTCTCTCTCTCTCTCTCTCTCTCTCTCTCTCTCTCTCTCTCTCTCTCTCTCTCTCTCTCTCTCTCTCTCTCTCTCTCTTCAGCATGGCCGTTCAGCAGACCACACGGGGCTACAGGGAGAGCACTTTATATACGCAGCAGATGTAGTTTCCCACTTGATCGCCCATCTCTTCAACCGTGCTTTGGTTGAGGGATTACCCGACTCATGGACTATGCATACCATTATGCCTATCCATAAGTCCGGTGATATGATGGACCCAGGGAACTACAGGACTATTATGATAGGCCATATCCTGGCCAAGATCTATGGGGCAGTACTAGAGGCAGAGCTCAGTACACACGCTGAGGAAGCGGGGATCAGAGCACCCGGCCAGGCAGGCTTCCGCCGCACTTTCTCCACCATCGACCACATCTTCGTGCTTCGTTGCTTGATTGAGAGCGCGAAGGCGAGGAAGCAGAGACTATACTGTTGCTTTGTGGATTTCCGCAAAGCCTTCGACATGGTCCCTCGAGAGAGACTACTACAGAGGCTCCAAGAGTTACAGCTTCCATCAGACATGCTATGGGCCATCCACGCTTTGTATGCACGAGTCACAGGCAGGGTACGCTGCCCCGGCGGTCTATCAGACAGCCTTGTTAGCACCATTGGTGTGAAACAAGGTTGCCCCCTCTCACCCACTCTCTTCGGTCTCTACATCGACGAGATCACGGAGTATATACAGCGAGCAGGAGGGAGAGGAGGAGACATCGGAGGTACGCCAGTACATATCCTATTATATGCTGATGACATTGTCCTGCTCTCAGAGTCACAGGAGGGGTTGCAGTCACATTTACAGGCGCTCGATACCTTTTGCATGGAGAGAGGACTCACAGTGAACCTTGGCAAGACCAAGGTCATGATCTTCCATACCTCCAGGACAGTACGCCATCGCGCCTCTTTCACAGCAGCTGGTGGACAGATAGAGGTAGTGGACTCCTACGTCTACCTAGGTATCACCTTCTCGGGCAGCACAGGGGTATTCTCCATGGCACAGGCTGCGAGAGATAGATTGACGCGAGGTTATGCAGCAGTTGCAGGATTGGAGAGACGCTGCTTTAAGACACATTTTCAGGAGCCCCGGACTAAGGGGTGGCTCTTTGACACTCTAGTGACACCCGCATTGATGTACGCAGCAGCAGTATGGGCACCAGGGATCACAGAGGCGATGTGGACACAGATTGAGAGGCCCCAGATCACCATGATATCACGCTTGCTGCGCAGCAAGCCCTCCGTTCCACATGACATTATACGAGCTGAGCTTGGCACACCACCGATGCTAGTGGAGGCCCTCTTCCAGTTGGTGACCTTTATTCTGAGAGTCAGTGAGCTCCCCACTAACCGACTCACCAGGCTTGCATTTGAGAGCTCTAGACATTTGGCAGAGACAGGGCATGAGAGAGTATGGTATGCACAGACTTACCGATGGTTAGCAGACCATGGCATGAGCATTACGGATCTCCCCCCTTTTCAGTATGACCTCTCTTCCCCCCACATTACCCTCTCTCGTTCGGAGAGGAATAGGATCATCCGTCAGGACCTACTACAGATACACGTCAGGGAGACATGGATAGCACCACGAGAGCCTCTTCCCACAAAGAGGCAACACTACAGAGAGCACTTCCTGACTGTGACAGCGGATGGTTTCATTCAGAGACCACGATACATGGATACATATATGGCACCAGCTGAGAGAGTGGCCATTGGGCAGCTCAGAGTATCATCACACCAGCTCGAGATTGAGATTGGGCGCGCCACACATACCCCCAGGGATGAGCGATTATGCAGGATATGTAGAGAGGAGGTGGAGGACGAGGAGCACTACACATGTAGATGCCACGCATATGAGGACATCAGAGACCGCTACCCACAGCTCTTCAGGGGGCCTAGAGAGATCAGGGCTTTATTGGGGACAGAGGACCAACGCCCTCTAGGTCGTTTCCTAGTAGAGCTCCAGCACCACCGCGCATCACTCCTCAAGCAGCAGATGGAGATACACCTGGCCCCCCCCCCCCTCAGACTCATATTACAGATTTTTTCAGACCCACATACACTCGAGGGCCCAGCTCGATGCGGGGTGTCACATTACACAGAGCAGAGGAGCTTAGACGACAGCGTCGACGACCGGGACCCCCTGTCCGGAGAGCTCGTCCACATCAGAGAGAGATTCAGGCGATTCACGCACGCCATGACATGGAGATACAGAGACGTCAGCAGCGCACCCCTATCGATTTGGACGCCCAGAGCATTTTGAGGATCGCCATGATGCCTTACCCACCGATGCATTATATCCTACACCCACTCCAGGCATTTAGGGGGTTGTGACACCATCGAGCCTCCCCTCCCTATGCATATCATGTTTGTATCTCACCCATTGAGCATATAGAGTGCATACCCATAGCACCCCACACCCTTGATGCAAGCTACTATCCCTCCTTTTATACCCGTTTGTAGTACTCACACTTTATTTTCGTTTTGGATCACAGTGGATTGGATCATACTGATGTATATGTTTTGTCTCATAGGCCGATTTTGGCCTCTAATAGACGTTAAAAAGTCTTTCTTTCTTTCTTTCTCTCTCTCTCTCTCTCTCTCATGGCTCCCAAGCTGGACGAACAGTTGGCCACCTTAGAGCATGCCCTCCGAGAGTTGATAGGAAAAAACAAGAAAGAAGGAGATTCTGCACTGAACGGGTTACCCGTAGAGTTGTCGCCCTCGAAGCCAAGGTGGCAACCTTGGAGAAGGAAAACGAATCCCTTCGGGAAGAGCTTCTCGCTACCCGCAAGCAGCACTCACGGGACCTGGAGGAGTTGCACACTGCGCTTACTGATATGAAAACGAAACTGGACAGCATGCACGAGGAGGGGGAGATCGCTCCACATCTAGAGGACATTCGGGTGACCATCAAGAAGGAGTGTATGGAGGTGGTGCAGAACGGGCTTGAGACTAAGAAAGATGGATGGGTCGAGGTTGTCAAAAAGAACCTTCGACAGGAGGCAAAGAAGAACAACCACCATGAGGAGATCCACATAGTGCATACCACCATTGAGGAGGAGCGGATGCGACAGGCCCGCAGGCTCAATGTTCGCGTCTCCGGCCTCACAGAGACAGACGGTTCACCAGAGCAGGACGGGCGTCGCTTGTGCACATTACTTGGATACCGCGCGGATGAGCCTCTCCCTTTCATCAAAGTATGGAGAGCAGGACGGGACACCACACAGAGCAGAGACTTATCCTTCAGTTCTCACATGAGGCCATGAGGAGAGACTTTCTCAGACGATGGGCGGTACTACGCACTACACCAGGCACCCCCATCTATTTGGATGACGACCTCACACGGATGCAGGTAGAACACAAACGGGCATGCATGCCACGTGTCCTCCAGGCCAGACGAGAGGGACATCGTGCCCTCTACAGAGACGGTCGGATCATCATTGATGGACGGCCCATTGACTAGGGATTCGCGGCCTATGAGACAGCACAGCAGGAGGTGCACATTGCAGTCTGGAACTGCAATGGATCTTTATGGACACATCCAGGGCGACTCGAGGAGGTGATGGAGGGCAGAGACATTATCTTCTTGACAAAGACACACGAGAGCCCGGGGAGGAGCCTACCGAGGATTGAGGGCTATATGTGGGAGTCAGCTCACCGCCGTCAGATGAGACAGCACACCACACGAGGATCAGGAGGAGTAGCCGTGCTCTATAGACAGCCGTTACAGCACAGGGTACAGGTGGTAGCCAGAGACCCAGAGGCACGTTTCATGTGGATACGCTTGCAGCTATCAGAGGAGAGAGCAGCGTACTTCGCCGTATGCTATATTGCACCCATTGGTTCACGCTTCACACATTCCCCTGAGCAGCCATCAGGAGGGGAGGGACCAGACACCACATCGCCATATGACTGCCTCAGTGACACGATTATGGAGTATACCGGGATGGGTGAAGTCTTCCTTGTAGGAGACTTCAATGCCCGCACTCAGAGCCACCAGTGTGATATCTATGACTTTGACGACCCTGAGATGCTTCGTACCATAGAGGACATGCCTACACTCAGAGCCTCAGCCGACACCGCCACACCCACCTTATATGGCTGACACTTACTCCAGATGGGAGTAGCACACCGTCTCGTTATATATAATGGGATGGGGAGCTGGCCCACCTCGCGCGGTCTCACCTGCATTCCACCCACGACACCACAGGGGGCCAGTGTGGTAGACTATGTTATCGGACCCCCGGAGGCGACACATCTGATCACCTCATTCACTATCCCACCCTTACCGATTGGAGCTGATCATTCATATCTTGCCCTATCCATTCGCGGCTCACCATGCATACCCCACCCCGTCACCACACAACCACGAGCCCGTACCACCATTCACTTTAGACATGAGCTAGCACATATCTATAGCTCCCATGTTCGAGAGCGCATCTACTCCCTTGATCCCTCTGCCTCCTTGGACACCCTCACCGCCCACTTCTCCTCGATCCTCCATACATCTGCTACTCTCAGCTTCCCATACACCACCCACAGCACTGCACATCCGACACAGCTGGGGCATACACCCCAGAATAGATGGTACAATGAGGAGTGTAGGCGACTATACCGACATCTCAGAGCACAGAGTATCTTGGGATCCATCACAGAGAGGGAGGCACAACGACAGATGCGAGCCCTCACACGCCGGAAGCGGCGAGCTTTCAAGGAGCGACAGGAGGCAGAGTTGATGGACCTTCTCATGAGTAGGGATTGTGCCACCGCGTGGAGGGCACTACGTGAGCCACGTCCACCTACACCCATAGCCGATCCTTCGACTTGGCACACCTACGCCCAGAGGTTATATGACGTCCCAGGACAGCCACCATTACCGATTCCTTCCAGAATCCACACCGCGTCCGGTGATTCCACCCTCTTCACAGCAGGCATGGTACGACAGGCCATCCATAGGCTACAGCATGGCCGTTCAGCAGACCACATGGGGCTACAGGGAGAGCACTTTATATACGCAGCAGATGTAGTTTCCCACTTGATCGCCCATCTCTTCAACCGTGCTTTGGTTGAGGGATTACCCGACTCATGGACTATGCATACCATTACGCCTATCCATAAGTCCGGCGATATGATGGACCCAGGGAACTACAGGACTATTATGATAGACCATATCCTGGCCAAGATCTATGGGGCAGTACTAGAGGCAGAGCTCAGTACACACGCTGAGGCAGCGGGGATCACAGCACCCGGCCAGGCAGGCTTCCGCCGCACTTTCTCCACCATCGACCACATCTTCGTGCTTCGTTGCTTGATTGAGAGCGCGAAGGCGAGGAAGCAGAGACTATACTGTTGCTTTGTGGATTTCCGCAAAGCCTTCGACATGGTCCCTCGAGAGAGACTACTACGGAGGCTCCAGGAGTTACAGCTTCCATCAGACATGCTATGGGCCATCCACGCTTTGTATGCACGAGTCACAGGCAAGGTACGCTGCCCCGGCGGTCTATCATACAGCCTTGTTAGCACCATTGGTGTGAAACAAGGTTGCCCCCTCTCACCCACTCTCTTCGGTCTCTACATCGACAAGATCACGGAGTATATACAGCGAGCAGGAGGGAGAGGAGGAGACATCGGAGGTACGCCGGTACATATCCTATTATATGCTGATGACATTGTCCTGCTCTCAGAGTCACAGGAGGGGTTGCAGTCACATTTACAGGCGCTCGATACCTTTTGCATGGAGAGAGGACTCACAGTGAACCTTGGCAAGACCAAGGTCATGATCTTCCATACCTCCAGGACAGTACGCCATCGCGCCTCTTTCACAACCGCTGGAGGAAAGATAGAGGTAGTGGACTCCTACGTCTACCTAGGTATCACCTTCTCCGGCAGCACAGGGGTATTCTCCATGGCACAGGCTGTGAGAGATAGATTGACGCGAGGTTATGCGGCACTTGCAGGATTGGAGAGACGCTGCTTTCAGACACATTTTCAGGAGCCCCGGACTAAGGGGTGGCTCTTTGACACTCTAGTGACACCCGCATTGATGTACGCAGCAGCGGTATGGGCACCAGGGATCACAGAGGCGATGTGGACGCAGATTGAGAGGCCCCAGATCACCATGATATCACGCTTGCTGCGCAGCAAGCCCTCCGTTCCACATGACATTATACGAGCTGAGCTTGGCACACCACCGATGCTAGTGGAGGCCCTCTTCCAGTTGGTGACCTTTATTCTGAGAGTCAGAGAGGTCCCCACTAGCCGACTCACCAGGCTTGCATTTGAGAGCTCTAGACATTTGGCAGAGACAGGGCATGAGAGAGTATGGTATGCACAGACTTACCGATGGTCAGCAGACCATGGCATGAGCATTACGGATCTCCCCCCTTGTCAGTATGACCTCTCTTCCCCCCACATTACCCTCTCTCGTTCGGAGAGGAATAGGATCATCCGTCACGACCTACTACAGATACACGTCAGGGAGACATGGATAGCACCACGGGAGCCTCTTCCCACAAAGAGGCAACACTACAGAGAGCACTTCCTGACTGTGACAGCGGATGGTTTCATTCAGAGACCACGATACATGGATACATATATGGCACCAGCTGAGAGAGTGGCCATTGGGCAGCTCAGAGTATCATCACACCAGCTCGAGATTGAGATTGGGCGAGCCACACATACCCCCAGGGATGAGCGATTATGCAAGATATGTAGAGAGGAGGTGGAGGACAAGGAGCACTACACATGTAGATGCCAGGCATATGAGGACATCAGACCGCTACCCACAGCTCTTCAGGGGGCCTAGAGAGATCAAGGCTTTATTGGGAACAGAGGACCAACGCCCTCTAGGTCGTTTCCTAGTAGAGCTCCAGCACCACCGCGCATCACTCCTCCAGCAGCAGATGGAGATACACCTGCCTCCCCCCCTCAGACTCATATTACAGATTTTTTCAGACCCACATACACTCGAGGGCCCAGCTCGATGCGGGGTGTCACATTACACAGAGCAGAGGAGCTTAGACGACAGCGTCGACGACCGAGACCCCTTGTCCGGAGAGCTCGTCCACATCAGAGAGAGATTCAGGCGATTCACGCACGCCATGACATGGAGATACAGAGACGTCAGCAGCGCACCCCTATCGATTTGGACGCCCAGAGCATTTTGAGGATCGCCATGATGCCTTACCCACCGATGCATTATATCCTACACCCACTCCAAGCATTTAGGGGGTTGTGACACCATCGAGCCTCCCCTCCCTATGCATATCATGTTTGTATCTCACCCATTGAGCATATAGAGTGCATACCCATAGCACCCCACACCCTTGATGCCAGCTACTATCCCTCCTTTTATACCCGTTTGTAGTACTCACACTTTATTTTCGTTTTGGATCACAGTGGATTGGATCATACTGATGTATATGTTTTGTCTCATAGGCTGATTTTGGCCTCTAATAGACGTTAAAAAGTCTTTCTTTCTTTCTTTCTCTCTTTCTCTCTCTCTCTCTCTCTCTCTCTCTCTCTCTCTCTCTCTCTCTCTCTCTCTCTCTCTCTCTCTCTCTCTCTCTCTCTCTCTCTCTCTCTCTCTCTCACTCTCTCTCTCTCTCTCTCTCTCTCTCTCTCTCTCTCTCTCTCTCTCTCTCTCTCTCTCTCTCTCTCTCTCTCTCTCTCTCTCTCTCTCTCTCTCTCTCTCTCTCTCTCTCTCTCTCTCTCTCTCTCTCGGAGGTACGCCAGTACACATCCTATTATATGCTGATGACATTGTCATGCTTTCAGAGTCACAGGAGGGGTTGCAGTCACATTTACAGGCGCTCTATACCTTTTGCATGGAGAGAGGACTCACAGTGAACCTTGGCAAGACCAAGGTCATGATCTTCCATACCTCCGGGACACTACGCCATCGTGCCTCTTTCACGGAAGCTGGAGGACAGATAGAGGTAGTGGACTCCTACGTCTACCTAGGTGTCACCTTCTCGGGCAGCACAGGGGTATTCTCCATGGCACAGGCCGCGAGAGATAGATTGACGCGAGGCTATGCGGCACTTGCAGGATTGGAGAGACTCTGCTTTCAGACACATTTTCAGGAGCCCCGGACTAAGGGGTGGCTCTTTGACACTCTAGTGACACCCACATTGATGTACGCAGCAGCAATATGGGCACCAGGGATCACAGAGGCGATGTGGGCGCGGATTGAGAGGCCCCAGGTCACCATGATCTCACACTTTCTGCGCAGCAAGCCCTCTCGGAGGAGACCTCGGAGGTACGCCAGTACACATCCTATTATATGCCGATGACATTGTCCTGCTGTCAGAGTCACAGGAGGGGTTGCAGTCACATTTACAGGCGCTCGATACCTTTTGCATGGAGAGAGGACTCACAGTGAACCTTGGCAAGACCAAGGTCATGATCTTCCATACCTCCAGGACACTACGCCATCGTGCCTCTTTCACGGCAGCTGGAGGATAGAGGACAGATAGAGGTAGTGGAGGACAGATAGAGGAAGCTGGAGGACAGATAGAGGTAGTGGACTCCTACGTCTACCTAGGTGTCACCTTCTCGGGCAGCACAGGGGTATTCTCCATGGCACATGCCGCGAGCGATAGATTGACACGAGGCTATGCGGCACTTGCAGGATTGGAGAGACGCTGCTTTCAGACACATTTTCAGGAGCCCCGGACTAAGGGTGGCTCTTTGACACTCTAGTGACACCCGCATTGATGTACGCAGCGGGAGTATGGGCACCAGGGATCACAGAGGCGATGTGGGCGCGGATTGAGAGGCTCCATGTCACCATGATCTCACACTTGCTGCGCAGCAAGCCCTCCGTTCCACATGACATTATACGAGCTGAGCTTGGCACACCACCGATGCTAGTGGAGGCCCTCTTCCAGTTGGTGACCTTTATTCTGAGAGTCAGAGAGCTCCCCACCAGCAGACTCACCAGACTTGCATTTGAGAGCTCTAGACATTTGGCAGAGACAGGGCATGAGAGAGTATGGTATGCACAGACTTACCGATGGTCAGCAGACCATGGCATGAGCATTACGGATCTCCCCCCTTGTCAGTATGACCTCCCTTCCCCCCACATTACCCTCTCTTGTTCGGAGAGGAATCGGATCATCCGTCAGGACCTACTACAGATACACGTCAGGGAGACATGGATAGCACCACGGGAGCCTCTTCCCACAAAGAGGCAACACTACAGAGAGCACTTCCTGACAGTGACAGCGGATGGTTTCATTCAGAGACCACAATACATGGATACATATATGGCACCAGCTGAGAGAGTGGCCATTGGGCAGCTCAGAGTATCATCACACCAGCTCGAGATTGAGGTTGGGCGAGCCACACATACCCCGAGGGATGAGAGATTATGCAGGATATGTAGAGAGGAGGTGGAGGACGAGGAGCACTACACATGTAGATGCCAGGCATATGAGGACATCAGAGACCGCTACCCACAGCTCTTCAGGGCCCAGAGAGATCAGGGCTTTATTGGGGACAGAGGACCAGCGCCCTCTAGGTCGTTTCCTAGTTGAGCTCCAGCACCGCCGTGCATAAGTCCTCCAGCAGCAGATGGAGATACACCTGCCCTCCCCCCCCCCCCCCCCCTTAGACTTATATTACAGATTTTTTCAGACCCACAGCCACTCGAGGACCCAGCTTGATGCGGGGTGTCACATTACACAGAGCAGAGGAGCTTAGACAACAGCGTCGACGACCGAGACCCCAAGTCCGGAGAGCCCGTCCACATCAGAGAGAGATAAGGCGATTCACGCACGCCATGACATGGAGATACGGAGACGTCAGCAGCGCACCCCTATTGATTTGGACGTTCAGAGCATTTTGAGGATCTCCATGATGCCTTACCCACCGATGCATTATATCCTACACCCACTCCAGGCATTTAGTGGGTTGTGATACCATCGAGCCTCCCTATGCATATCATATTTGTATCTCACCCATTGAGCATATAGAATGCATACCCATAGCACCCCACACCCTTGATGCCAGTTACTATCCACTCCTTTTATACCTGTTTGCGATACTCACACTTTATTTTCCTTTTGGGATCACGGTGGATTGGATCATACTGATGTATATGTTTTGTCTCATAGGCCGATTTTGGCCTCTAATAGACATTAAAAAGTCTTTCTTTCTCTCTCTCTCTTTCTCTCTCTCTCTCTCTCTCTCTCTCTCTCTCTCTCTCTCTCTCTCTCTCTCTCTCTCTCTCTCTCTCTCTCTCTCTCTCTCTCTCTCTCTCTCTCTCTCTGTGCATTAATGTGCATGATAACAAACCTTACAACAGAACATTCATGTATACAGGATCCAAAACTGTACCACTGCCTCTTTTTCTAAGCAGATTTCCCAAAATATCTTAGAAAAACATAAGAGTTGCATATACATTATATCTCATAGCAATATAAGGTAGTACTAAAGAGGAATAAAAAGTGTGAAACAAAATAAAATTCACAAATTGAGTAAATTATCATTGTACACATTTACTTCAAGAAAATGAATAAGATAGCAGTTCTTATGCAGAACAAACACATGCCTGTCCATTTGCGACAATCCCCTTGGTAATATATTGAATAGCACTGTAGATATATAGAAATCCAGCAGGGTAAACCAGGGGACCAGTATCTCCTCGAAGATTGCTATAATTGCGCTCCCCGCCTACAAACCCATCCACCTATTTTTCATGCACAAAAGCAGTATCCCCATCAGAGTTTTCACACTGGCGCAAGAAGCATTGATTCATTTCTCATTGTACGAAATGTGCTTTATATACTTGGAGGCTAAGAAATGAAATGGAAAGCTAGTTGTCCCTGACAGCTGAGCAGAGAATGCAGTTGCACACTGTAGGAACTCTTGGTGGTGCAAATTATGGTTTTTATTATGAAAATTATTAGCTTTACCTGAGACATGTAGGCATCCCAGTCGATTTTAGTATCTGTATGAAGCAGGAGAAGCTCATTTCAGTAAAATTATGAAAAAGACATTAACAGTATATGCGACATATATCAACGACACTAAACAATGGAGGATCGCACATGGAACTTTAACAATGATCAGCGCCGTCAGAAGTGAGTCGAAGAGGACCAAAGAACATATAGTGAGGACGAGGATGTCGTCCTGTCCTAATGACTTGAGAAGCTGTATCATCCCTCCTCCTTGCTTTCTCGCACGAGGGCGTGCCATTAAATTTGCCGATAACTTTTAACAAAATTATTTTCTCATAAGTAAACTCTCTCTTATTCTCCAATTGCTCAGTGTTGAATACTGTTTTCCGCAGTTCACGGAAGACGAAAACTGAAATACTCTTCAACGTTTACATCAATGGTCATCACGCAGAAAGCACGCAGCATTACTGACTCGTAAATTTGTACTGTGAATTCTCATGAAAAGCCTCTCAAATTGGGAGTGCGTAAACGTGAGAGAGATGAAAAATCACTTTGACCCCCAAATCATTACGCTCGTCAACGCAACAGCCTCTTCAGGAACTCAAGATCGGTGGCAATAATTTAGTCCACAGGCTGAAAATCATTGATAGTCACTTCACTTGGTTTTTTACTGATCATAACCAGGGCAAAGGTGGTTCTGCCATAGGTGTCAACCCTAAATTTTCTCATCTCATCAAAAGTGTTTATAAAAGCCCTTCTTTTCAATGGGTTGCTGTTTCTCTTGATGTTCCGTTTGATGTTTGTCTTGTCAGTATATATGCCTCTAACTGCAGGAGTACTAGAACTGCTTGCTGGGATGAATTAAAACTTTTTCATGGTAATGTTTGCATCATTGGGGATTTTAATATGGTTTCCAATATTAATGACAGACTTAACATGAAAGGTGATTGCATCTATGGCTCTGAAAAGTCTGCTTGGTACTCTCTGTGTCTTCATCTTGATTTGATTGATTATTCTGAGCACACTGGTATCACTTGGCACAACAATCAAAGTAATTCTAATGCTCTTAGTGCCAGACTTGATAGGTGTTATGTTAATTCTGCTTATAGTAATAACTTCTATGAAATTAGTGCTAATATTGATCACTCTCTGTTGCTGTCTGATCACTTTCCCCTTTGTATGTGTTTTAAGAGAAATCACAAACCTTTTAGAGCTGGATGGCCCCACCTGGATTCTAGACTTCTTAGAATTCCTTCGCTCATTAATCAAATTAAGTCTGCCATTTCGTGGCATTTCTCCCAGAACATCCCTGCTTTCAAAAGTTGGGATAATTCTGTCAAAGATATTCAGAATATCTTTTCCTTTTATAAAGCCAAAGTGGTCAAGGCTAGAACCCTCCGGAGAGAGAAAATCCTTGAAGCTCTCAAGGTGTATGATTCTAATAACCCCTGTAAGGATCTTATTGATCTTCAGCATAAGCTCAGATGTGAGGAATACCTGGATGCTAGCTGGTCCCTTTCCAACTCCAGAAAGTTTTGGGATAAGAATTTTGACAGACCCAACAGTCATATGTATGAGATGCTCAAGCAGAAGAAAAGTAAGGATTTTATTCCCCTAATTACTAAAAGTAATGGGGACATTGCTGTGGATATGGAAGACTGTTTGCATGAAACTGCTTCTTTCTTTAAGAATGTCTTCTCTAGTCCTCCCAAGAGGGGGGAAGATATCCAGAGAGCCAGGGCCCATATAGCTTCTATCAGGGTGAAAACGCTCCCTCATGGTCTGGCTGCTCTTATGGACTTGCCCCTCTCTGCTGGTGAGGTTAAAGAAGCCATTGTTAAAATGAAAAATGGCAAGTCTCCTGGAATTGATGGTATTCCTAATGAGCTTTTTAAAGAGCTAAAAGACTTCATCACTCCTTACCTTCTGGAGATTTGGAAAGAGGCCACTAGGAAAGGTTCCTTGTCTGCTTCCATGAATATGGGTGTTATTAGACTCATCCACAAAAGAGGACCTAAGGAAGATCTCAATAATTGGAGACCCATTTCTTGCCTCAATTCTGTCTACAAAATTTTTGCCTCAGCCCTTGCTAGAAGGCTTAGTCCTATTATGAATTCTATCATTCTCCCCATGCAAAAAGGTTTTATTAAAGGCAGATACATTCTGGATGCTATTATTTCTTTGTGGGAAGGTTTTGAATTTGCTAATGAAACTGATCTCAACTACTATTTTTTTAAGGTTGACTTTGACAAGGCCTATGACAGAATTGAATGGGACTTTATCCTCCAATCTCTTCATGATATTGGTTTGGGAAAAAATTTTATTAAGTATGTTAGTACCCTCTTTGGGAATGCTTGGTCCAGAGTTGCTTTTAATGGTCATCTTTCCCCCCCTTTTAAGATAGCTAGATCCATTAGGCAGGGTTGCCCTTTGGCCCCTCTTTTGTTTGCCATTTCTAGTGATGCCCTAGGGTGGCTTGTGAATAATGATCTTTCTAATGGAAAAATCAAAGGCATACCCATCCCCAACTCCAATTGCCAACTTGGGCTTCAAATGTTTGCTGATGATACAAATATGTGTACTCTTGCTGATCCTCGGTTTGCTGAAAATTTCTTGGACTGTTTAAAAACCTTCTGTCTGGCCAGTGGTTCTCATATCAATCATACCAAAACTGGTTTTTGGTCCTCTAATCATATCACCCCCAAGTGTATTATTGACATTGGCTGTAGCATATTGCAAGATCGTGTGATTTTTAGACTTTTGGGTATTCCTATGGGTTTTAATGTCTCTATGCAGCAAAGATGGGATTGGGTGCTTCAAAAATTCAGGTCAAAAATGCTCAGGTGGTATAATGTTTTTGCCTCCCTTTCTCACAGATGTTTTGTCTTGAAGCATTATCTCCTTCCGTCCATTGTGTATTTTTTGGCTTGTTGGAGTCCTTCAAAGAAACAACTTAATCAGATTATCTCTCTGGCTAGAAGATTCTTATGGGGGGGCAATGAACAGAACCATAAAATTCCTAAAGTGGCTTGGAGAATCTGTTGTCTGCCTAAACATGAAGGTGGCTTGGGTATAATTTGCCCTATGAAAATGGCTGAGAACCTAGCTTCTAAATGGGTTTACAGATCCATAAGCTCTAATGACATTTGGGCTTGTCTGCTTAAAAGAAACATTCAAAAGTTTTACATTAAAAATTATAAGGCTTGGACTAACAATCATCTTTGGGATATTGTTGTCTCCCCTACCCCCTTTGTCCCTGTTGGAAGTAGTCTTTCCTGCAGGTTTTGGTCCGCTTGGATGAAAGCTAAACTCTGTTTTTCTCCTATTTCTAAGTATTCAACTAACCTTAACTTTTTTCTTCAGGAATCTCCCTGGTTAGGTTGGATTGCTTTATGGAATAACAAAGAGATCGAGATTAGAGAACACAAGTGTTTTAAACTTGGTGTCAGAAACTGGGCCTGGTTTTTTAACTCAGGTGAGTTGGTATCTGATGAATATATTCTGTCTCTGACTCACTTTTCTCCTGGTTGTCTGCAGATCCTGCTGGAAAGGAAGTATCTCCTGAAGAAGAAAATTGAAGAGTGCAGGATTTTCAACCTTCATCCCACTGAAGTAACCAAAGATATTTGGACTTGTTTCAAACACAACAAAGGCTCTGTTCTCAGTATTGCTAACAAGTTAAACTCCAGATGGGGGTGTAAATGGTCTGCCAATCAATGGAGATACAGATTCAAAGTTATTTGGGCTTTTCCCTATAATATCAAGCATTCCTACTTGGAATGGCTGATTATTCACAATGGGCTGTGGACTGGCAACAGGGCTAAGAGAGTAAATACTAATAGTAGTATCTGTGCTCTGTGCAGCAGGGAAGAGGATTTAACCCATCTCTTTTGTAATTGCTGGCATGCTAAACAGTTCTGGAAACTGTTGGATCCTATTCTGGCCTTCAAAAAACTTCCCCAACTTGGTTTTGAGGAGATCATTCTCGGTTGTTGTAAAAAATTAGATTTAGCTCTTTGGCACTTATGGAGGGGCCACATTCTTTGGCACATTTGGATTAGTAGGAACCAAGCCCTCTTTAAAAGTGGCAAAAAGAACTATATGTTCTCCCTTAGAAAAGCTTTGTATCTCTCTGGTATGCAGAGTCTTTTGTCTATCAAACAGGGCCCTCAGGACCAAAGTGTTATTATCAAGTCCCTTCATCCCTGTAAATGGAGAGATGCCCTTCTGGACTGTTACTCCAGTGATAGATTCATCATGGTCCTTAACTTGTAACCTCTGCCTTATGGGATCACTGCTTCCCTGTGCACTTTGTACTTTTATTACTTAATTTACTCTCTTTTCCTGTTGTCTCAAAAAAAAAAAAAAAAAAAAAAAAAAAAAAACAGCCTCTTGTTTTGATTTTTCAGTTTGATCTTTTTTTTTTTTTAATGGAGGTTCGGCAGAGGCCTACAGTCCTACTCCTCCAAGCTTTAACTTTGAAATTGCAACTATACAAAGAAGGGCATAGTACCCATGGGACCCCCCTTATCCCACAAGAAAAGGGGTTTACATAGCTGAATTGAACTGCGGTCACAACTACCGCACGGCAGGATAAACGGTGGCACATCAACCACAAGATACAACTTTCCATATTAAGCATGTCCCTTACATGGTGCCAGTGGGGGTTGAACCCTCGCCCCCGCCTCAAGTGGAAAGAGGCCCAACCATCCGGACAAACGGCTTGGGACTTTTCGGTTTGATCTTACTACCTACTCTACCTTCAACAATTAACCTCTTAAATTTATGAAAGAAGAGCTCACAAACTTAAGTTTTTTTTCTTAAGTTTCGATCTCTCTCTTAAATAAAGAAGGAACACACACACTCAACGAAACCTCTTTATTGAACCTCTTTATTCTCCACCTTCACTGTACGATCCTGTTACAACTATATCCTGATAGCCTCTATTTTTTCTTTTTTTTTATTTTTTTTTTAATGGAGGTTCAGTTGAAGTCTACTCCTTTAGTTTCAACTTTGAAATTGCAACTATACAAGTGAACGGACATAGTACCCATGGGACCCCCCCATATTTCACAAAGCAGGGGTTAGGTTGCCCGAAGGTGACTCAAGAGAGGACTGCCCCAAAAGCAACTGGTTTCAACTGCATACAACGTGGTTACACTGGCCTTAGGTCCACAATGTGTCCGGCCGTAGATGGGGATCAAACCTTCGCCCTCACCTCAAGAGGCGAAAAGCCCATCCAACCAAGCTAACATGTGTGGACAACTCTCTCTCTCTGTTTCTTTTTATTCTAAATTTTGAACTATCATTAATTAGAAAATATTTATTTATCAACCAAAGGAGAGAAATACAAAAATTCAAAGGAGCCAATAAACCTTTCATTCCTAAATTAGGAAATCCATTCCATTTACATCTTTCTAGCTCGCATAACGGAAGTTTCTATGTATTGAGAAGAAGTTTATTCTTTTCTTGTAAACCAATGTATGATTCCTTTTTAAAAGAGAGTATTTTATGGCTTTTCCCAAAGTTCACCATATTGACATGAAGCTCAATCTTGCGTCATATTTCTTCATTGATCGCACTCCAAAATCTCCCAAAGAAAAGGGTTCCTTCTTCAAAGAAGATTCAAGTGCCAAGGGTTCCTTCTTCAAAGAAGATTCAAGTGCCAGTCTTGTTCGATCTTGGAATCTTTCCTATAATTCTCCTAATTTCATAAGTCTAAGGGTATGAATATGTTGGATTTTGAGGAGTAGGGAAGCATGCAAACAGCACAAGGAAGAAAAAGGAGCACGAGGAAGAAGAAAAAGCTTGGAGCACAAAATTGAATGTATTACTAAGTGATATGCAAAACATAGGCAGCACATTAGGATTATAGGCATATATACAAACAGGGAGGAAAAAAAACTCCTCAAGAGGGAGAAAAATATGTAAGGGAGTGTCAACCAATATGGACGAAGGTCAATCCACAAAAGGGAATAAGCCCAAAGTTTGGCAAAAAGATTTGAACTTCTCACGAAGCAACACCTTTGTAAAAAGGTCTCCAACATATCATGTGTGGGCATGTTTTCCAAACTGATCTCTCCAGCATGAAGTCACTCTCTGACATAATGATAGTGCACCTCAATGTGCTTAGTGTGAGCATGGAACGCTAGGTTCCTCACAATTGTCAATGTGCTCTAGCTACCCATAAATATGGTGGTGGAAGAAGTTTGACCAACACCCAAGTCATCCATAAGGCATCTCAGCCACACACACTCAATAATAGTTGTGAAAGCCTCCATATAATCAACCTCACAACTAGAAGTGACCACATTAGGTTTCTTCTTGATCAACTAAGATATGCATGATCTATCGAGCATGAAGCAAAAATCACTTGTGGATACATAAGCGTCATAAAAATCAGCCCAATCTAAGTCAAAATAAGCATGTAAACCTAGCAATATTGATGCCCCTTGGGATAAAACAACCAAGATGACATGTACTAGATAAGTAGTGAAAGATACACTTAATTGCTTGCCAATGATTAATCCCTACATTATGCACAGATCTACTCATTTAAGAGATAAAATAGTGAATATCATGCCAAGTGATACATACATAAATGAGGCATCGAGCATCTTATTGATAGAGACCAACACCAAATGCATCTCTAGCATCATGAAGAATAAATCCTAAACATATTTCCATTGAAGTGGCAATATGTTTACAATCTTCAAGGTTAAATGTTGCAATAAAGTATCAATGTATTTGGTTTGACACAAGGTGATGCCACCATCAACTTGCATAAACTCAATGCCCAAATAGTGATGCAATTGCTCTAAATTTGACATTTCAAAAGAGGCATGAGAATCAGCCTTAAAATCTCCAATATGCATCTCATTAGGACCTGTGATTAACATATCATCTACATGAACAACAATGATAAGACCTACATCATTTGCTATTATATTTTATGGAATAATGAAATCTTATATGGATTTTAATTCTTGAGGGTTTTAATGTGATTTGTGTTTTGATTTAGTAGGTGAAGACTCATGAGGGTGTGAATGCATGTGGACTTATTCAGATATTTAGAAGAATATTTAGATGATAGTTTTTTTAGTTATTTTTTGTAAAAAAAAAAAGATCACTTTAGAAAGCAATGTTTTTTTAAAAATAATAGATTTTCATAAATAAATAATAATAAATCATTTTAGAAAGCAAAGATTTTGTAAATAAAGTAGATTTTCATAAAGAAGCACCACCCTCATGTACCTTCTATTCAGGATGTAATGAAAAATACCTATTAATACACATGCTCTCATAGACTCGTCCATCAGAGTATGTGGGGGGAGATTATACCCAATTTGGTGTCAATTCTCTTGTCTCTTTCTATTATGTTTGTGCTTTTGTGAGATTTTGTTTCTGTTCCTCCACGTACGTGCGTCTCCAGGATCCGATCAGCTGTGGTATCACAGCCAAGGTGCATCTATGGAGGTGGTTTCTCAGCATCGGGTTGTGATTTGTGGTATCACAGCCAAGGAAGGGCATAGTACCCATGGGACCCCCCTTATCCCACAAGAACAGAGGTTTGCAAGGCTAGGTTAAACGACGGTCACAACTACCATGGGGCTGGACAAACGGTGGCCCCCGCCAAAAGAGGAGAGAGGCCCAACCACCCAGACAAGTCCATGCATTGATTATCATACACACAATGAGTTTTAAGTTTGACAATCAAGATATTTCTTTGTCTGCAATGCATGACTTCCAACCATTTCTATTAATTACTCATACTCAAGTAAAACATGCATTTAGGAAAGGCCACAACTCATGTATTGTTTTTGTCAATAACATAGTTGATTACACACATACAATTCCTAATGCACATAAATCATTTATGGATAAAGAGTTATTTTGTATTTAGGCCATATTGTTTTTAGTCAAGGCATTCATGTAGATCCAAAGAAAATTAAAGTAATTGAAGAATGGCATGTACCTCAATCTGTGAATGATGTATGCTCTTTTCTAGGGTTAGCTAGTTTTTATAGAATTTTTGTAAAAGCTTATTCTTATTTCGCACTTCCACTCACATTATTATTGAAGAAAAAGTAAAAATTTGCATGGGGATTAGCACAACAACAATCTTTTGAAAAACTCAAACATGCACTTTCTCATGCACCTATTTTGCAATTACCAGATTTTGCACAACCTTCCCATGTCGTTACAGATGCTAGTGGTTTAGGTAAAGGAGTTTTATTAATTCAAATTGATCATCCCATTGCATTTGAAAGAGGAAACTTAAACCTTCTAAAATGAATTATAGTACATTCGATAAGGAACTTTTAACTGTTGTGCATGCTTTAAAAATTTGGAAACATTACCTTATGGGTTCTGAAGTTCTAATCAAAACATATCAACATGTTATTAAGCATTTACTAAATCAACCATTGATTTCAGATAGACACATTAAATGGGCTTCATTCATACAAAATTTCCAGACTTTGATTCAATATCAACTTGGCAAAGCTAATGTTGTAGCTAATGCCCTTAGTTGCTTCCCATCCCCACAAACAAATATTGTTTTAGTTAATAATATTTTTGTTGTTCATATTCATTCATTTCATGACATGATTCCTACTTATGCATCTGATTTGTGTTTTTCACAAACATGGAATGCTTTCAATAATTCTACAACATTTAGTGAGGATCGTTACACTTTTCATAATGGATTCTTGTATTTCCAACACAAGTTATGCATCACACAAGATTTTAAAGATTTTTTTATGAAAGAGATGCATGAACCACTGTATATGGGTCATAGGGGCATACAAAGTACTATTTCTACATGTAAACAATTTTTTTTTGCCCAAATATGGAAAAGGATATTGCACAATATGTTTCCCATTGCATTGTGTGTCAACGTGTGAAACAACATCATGGTAAGACATTTGGATTATTAATGCCACTTCCCATACCTAATGGACCATGGGAACAAATTTCTATGGATTTGATTACTAGTCTTCCTACAACTTCATCTCATAATGATATGATTTAGACAATTGTTGATAGGTTTAGTAAACAAGCGTATTTCATTCCTTGTAAAAAGACTCTTTCTGCACCTCAAGCTGCTAAATTATTTATTAAATGTATTTTTCTGCATCATGGTTTTCCAAAAGCTATTCTTTCAAATCGAGATGTTCGTTTTTGTAATCACTTTTGGGTTGCATTATTTCAAAATTTAGGTTCCAAAATAGATTTTAGCTCTACATTTCATCCTGAAAATAATAGGAAAAGTGAGGCTATGAATAGTACTATTTTAGATTTATTATGTTGTTATTCTTTAGATAATCCAAGTAATTGGGATGAGAAACTTCATTTACTACAATTTGCATATTATAACACAACACATACCACTACTCGACGTTCACCATATGAAATTGTGTATGGTAAAAAGCTTCCCACTCCCATGACTCTCACTCAAACTAATATACCTATGGTTGATTCTTTTGCACAAGATCATATTTCTACACTTCATGAGGTTCATGAGCACATTAAAAAGAGTCAATAATGTTACATGTGTAATGTTAATAAGAAATGAGTAGCTAAATAGTTTAATGAAAATGACTTCATATGGTTATGAATAATTAAAAGACGTTTGAAAAATATTTCACAACACCTTAAGGTTAAACCTGCACTACATTATTATGGACCTTTTCATATTATTCAAAAAAATAATGAGAATTCTTTTAGATTAGACATACCTTGTCATTGGAATGTACATAATTCTTTTATCAGCTTATTAAAATTGTTTGAAGGAACTTTACCACTCACTCCTATTTTAGATGATCCTCCTTTGTTAGAAGAGGATGTTGAAATTTCAATTCCAGAGAAAAATTTGATGATGATGCTACTACTACACGCACGGATAACCAATATAATAGATATTTGGTTAAATATAAAAATCACTCACTTGGAGAATCTCGATGGATTCACAAAACATCACTCTGCATATCATTCACAATCACATTAAATTCCAGTTTTCCAATTTCATTCATGTGTTTTTTACATGGAACATGCTTATGATTGTTCAGTGATGGACATGTTATTCTTATCAACTGAGGTTAGTTGCTTGTCAACTGGGAGACATGTTATATTTTATGGAATAATGGAATGTTATATAGATTTTAATGTCTGGAGGGTTTTCTTGTGATTTGTGTTTTGATTTAGTAGGTGAAGACTCATGAGGGTGTGAACACACGTGGACTTATTCAGATATTTTTGAAGATATTTAGAAGAATATTTAGAAGATAGTATTTTAGTTATTTTTTGTAAAAAAATAATAGACCACTCTAGAAAGCAACATTTTTGTAAAAATAGTAGATTTTCCTAAATAAATAATAATAGATCTCTTTAGAAACTGACCATTATGTAAATATCATAATCTTGAATAGCCTTGAAAACCAAAATTCTCACTGAGAATCGCGATCTTGAAACCTCCAAAAAATCACGATCTTGAGTGAATTGCGATCTTGAACAATCCCACAAAATGCGATCCTCACAAGGAATCATGAAAAACGTGATCCTGATAGCGAATCGTGAAAAACACGATCTTGATAGCAAACCGTGAAAAATGCGATCTTGACAGGGAATCGTGAAAAATGTAATCCTCACAGGGAATCATAAAAAACATGATCCTGACGGGGAATCGTGTTTTTGAGACACCCTGAAAATCGAGATTTTGAGAATGAACAAAAAATCGTGATATTGATTGAGAATCATGTTTTTGACCTAAAAATCATGATTTTGTCAGAGGATCTTGTTTTTGAGGATTGCCAAAAAATCATGATTCTAAGAAAGACCAAAGAATCATGTTTTTTTTTTTTTAACTTAGAGAATCGCAATTTTGAGCACAACCTGAGAATCGTGATTTTGAGAATGACATCAACATTATGTTCTCTTTTTAGAAAGCTTTTAGGTGAGAAATTCCAAAGTTATCAAATTCACAATTTTCAAAAAAATTGAATTTTTCACAAAATCGCGATTTTCACCACAAAATCATGTTTTTTCAAGATTTTTAGGGGGAACTTCAAATTTCAGCACTGTGACCTGTGTGTCTTACATAGGGTCATGAAAATCACATAAACTAGCACTCACAAGTACTTTTCTTCTCTCTCTCTCTCTCTCTCTCTCTCTCTCTCTCTCTCTCTCTCTCCCCTTCTTGCATACCCACAAATGAAAAATGAAGTGAAAATGCGGGATGTATAAGTAAAAACGAAAATTTTCTATGAAGACGAAGATGAATGAAGATGGTGATGATGCTGATAATAAAGATGATGAAGAAAAATAAAAAAAATAGAAAATGACTATCTTTTACCTTCCAACGTCACAAATCTATGATCTTACCATCACAATGCTCGTCCTCGAGCAACGCTTCCTGGCAACGATGCCAAAATTTGGTGTAGCTCAAGCATGAGTACCATCTCCTTTACTTGTCAATCCGTGGAGATGTGAGGATTGGTATGAAGACTATGAGCATGTGAACGTACAAATGTGTGAGTGAGAAGCACACTAGCATGCACACACATATACACACATGCAAGGCAAGATCAAAGAGAGGAACAATGGGAAGCTCTCTATTGCAAATAATTCTCCTACAAAAGCT
Organism: Ceratopteris richardii; assembly: GCA_020310875.1. Lineage (NCBI taxonomy): Eukaryota > Viridiplantae > Streptophyta > Polypodiopsida > Polypodiales > Pteridaceae > Ceratopteris > Ceratopteris richardii. The sequence continues at coordinate 187,955,863 of CM035418.1, read as the reverse complement.
CAAATCTCTCATAAAATACTAAGAAGCTAACCCCAAAAATGAGATCTCTAGCTCTTTTTATAGTTTTTGGACTAGTTTTGGCCCTGTCCAGACCTAGTGTCTGACCTAGTTGAAAATTAGGTTTCGGACCTTATTTGAGGGCTCAAACGGACTCTAAAAATTATGAAAATTGTTAGGTAGCTACTTTTAATACTCCTCAAGCTCGAGAACTCCTTGATTTGAACAAAATGGAGTTTCAAAAATGTTAAATGATATTTAAAATGGTTTTTAGTGATCAAAATCACTCTTTCTATAGGGATTTCTTATGAAGATTGAACTTTCTACATGCTCCCTCTTCTTATGTGTCCACTTCTTTGAAGCATTCCTTTGCCTTGTGCTTGACCTTTAGTGCCAACACACATAAACACTTTGGACTTTGCTTTCAATGGATATACCCATGCATGCCTGGAAAAACCATCATCGAACATCACGAAGTAAAGATAGTTCCCAAAAGAAGGTGTCTGCATAGGACCACAAACATCACTACGAACAAGTAGCAATTTTTTAGTAGCTTGTACTAAAGCATCTTTTGGGAAGGAGGAACACTGCATTTTTTCCAAAATAAAGCCTTCACAAACATGTTTACCAGGTGCCTCAAGTTTGGGCAAAGAGGACACCATTTCAGATTTCTGCAGGCATAGCAAACTAGCAAAATTCAGATGACCAAAGCATGCATGTCAAAGCTTTGCATCTGACATAGCCTGAGAATCTTGAACTGCACATGTTGAATCATTCACAGATTTTGCATAATCTAGGAGCTTATACAACCCACAACATAAAATGCCTGAAGCAATAATGATGTCACCATTTGATAGATCATGAATTATAGATATGTCATCAATAAATTTCACAACAAAGTCGATCTTGGCTAATGCTGAAATTGATAACAGATTTTTCTTGATCCCTGGCACAAAAGAAGCATGTGACAATATAAAAGAACTACCATTAGCATTAGTCAAAATGATCTTACCAACTCCCATAATAGGATAAGAGGAGTTTTTGGCACATGTGACAGTATTCCCTATCGGGGCACGCTCAAGTAAATTGAAGAAACTACGTTGTGAGGTAATATGTTTGGTTGCCCTACTATCAAAGTACCAAACATTTGAGTCTACTATAGACGTACATTGTTCATGAGAGGATGGGTAATAAATGCAAATGGTAGTAAATGCCCATTCTTCATTCTGCACAAGATTAACAGACTCTGTTTTGGGTAAAGAGGCCTCCACAACAACCACTCTAGCCTCTTTCTTCTTTGCCTCTTTTGTAGCTAGTTTTGCACAAATCTTTATGACATGATCATTTCCTTTACAGTATTATAAAACAGTTTCTGCTTTTCAGTTTTCTTCTTGTGTCTGTCATCCTTCTTTGCTTGTGTAGGATTAGCAAATTTCTACTTACTAGTATAAGAGCTCCATTTACCTTTGGCCTTCTGACTAGCCAAGAAAGCTTAATCTACAACATGTATAATGGATTGTTCTGCCTAAATTGATCTTCTTGCAACAGAACAGAGACTAACTCCTCAAATTTTAAGGCATTTGGATTTCCTTTCATCATCAATCAAAGAGTAGAAGCAAATCTTTGATATGAATATGGAAGACCATTCAGAATAGTCTACACAAGTGAACTGTCAAGCAAGACTTCATCATCATAAATCAACTACTCCTTCAAATCTTTGATCTTTGTCAAAAAATTATCCATTGATGTGCTCACTCTCCAACTATTTTTGGAGGTAAGCAACACGAGCCTCATTCCTTGCCCGGTATAAAGTGGTTAGTGTATCCCAAGCATCATTTTCTATTTTACAAGACCAAATGTGGGGAATAATGGCACGTTTGATTGACAAGGCTATCAATGCATATGTCTAAGCATCTCTGCCATCCCAACAAGGTTGCTTCATAGTAGGTGCAATAGGAACCACATCACAAATAGGAACTTGAAGAATATCACCATCTTCAATGCCATCTATAACATTTTTAGCAATTATATTTGGAAGTGAAATAGGACATTTTTCAACACCCTGCACAATATTCCATAGTCCTTTTGCAACTAATACATGATGCACCATATAAGCCCGTAATGGGTAATTGATACCATCTAACTTATCCTCAACAACCAACATACGAAATACATCACTACGTTCAGCCATGGCCACTGACTAAAATACCCTGATACAAAAAAATGATTGCATCTCAAAAAGTTGAACAAAACTATTGTGTCAAGATTTGCTAAACCTGTGGCAGACTTTGAGATGCTTATACTGGCAAACTGAAACCTGTATATATCTTTGGCATAAAAAGAAGAAATTTCCTACACACTCACTACAATAGTGCATTTGAAGGTTGAAACAAGCTCAGATCACGATTTCAACACCACATAGCAAAGTTGTTTTAAACTCCTAATCACCCTTAGTAGGCTCACCAAATTTCATGTGATTCTAAGACTGTGACCGGAGGGGTGCGGACGACACCCTAGATGAAGTGTCAACCTGCTCTAATACCAATTCTTGGAGTTTGAGGTCTGCGGAAGCACACAAAAAGCACAAGGAAGAAGAAGAGCTTGGAGCACAACACACAATACTGAATGTATTACCAAGAGAATGTACAAAGATAAGTGACCCATTACACACATCACTACCTAAATATATCAACATGTGTAACCATTGTGGGGAATATGGCCATTTTCAAAGTACGTGTTCCCTACCCGAAGATTCCCCACCATGTAAAAATGATCCAGAAACCAAGGATCATTACACAAAAGGACTACCTTAAGTCAATTCCATCTACAAGCACATAAGGGAACTCTTGTCACTTGTACATGATTAAGGTAACCAATAATGAGGACAACATGGAATCTCTTAGTACCCGAGTAGTCCAACTTGAGGAGATCGCCGAAGTTATGACTAGAGCACAAAAGAAAAAGGCAGCTTTGAAGGATGTAGCGAAGGAAACAAGAGAACTAGTTAGTCAAAATAAGGACAAGGGAAAAAAAAATTAGTGATGCAAAAGGAGAAATGAAGCTCTTCAGAGAGAAATAAGGAGAAGATCTCACCGAAAGAAATGAGGGGAAATGGAAACTCTCTAGAACACCCTATTGACAAGGCCTATGCAGTATCCAAGGAAGATGTAAGGCAGTTTCATGACAGAGCTACTTTGGGAAACAACCAAGAGGGCCTTCTAACTTCAATTCAAGTCTTGCAAAACACCTACCAATAGGTATCTCTCTATAACATGTTGGCCATGAGTCTTGGACTCAGACAAGATGTAGTTGTTGCCATGAATGGTCTAGACCCTCGCATCGTATTAAGTGGTGAGCAAGGCTCCACCACACTCATATTTCCACATATGCCCATGCCCTCAACTTACAAATCGAAGTTATCTAGATGGCACCTCTTATAGACTACAAGAGTCCTAGGCTAATTGTAAAAATTAAGGGAACCTCCTTGGCAGGAGTAATAATAGATGGAGGATCTCGGATCAATCTTATGCCTGAATACACTGTTGAAAATCAAGTCTCAATCATGCAAAAAGTCTCAACCACGAGTTTTGCAAGTGGACCAATCAAAAAGGAGGAACCAAAGTTGTGCAATAAAGTTAGGAGTTCCACCAAACTCAATCAAATTCAAATCTCATCAAATCAGCCACCAAAAAGTGCACCTAAACTGATTGGTAGATGGTTAGCTAGATTGTAGGAAAAGTAAAAGTCTATATAACCATCATCCCACCTTTTTTTATTGAGTTGTATGAATTCCACGAGTTTCCCACTTAGTTTAGTGGTTATAGACTCCAACAAGCAGCCCCCTTGCTTGCTTACCTCATTTTCTCATGATTTTGCTCCACTCTATCTAGAGGTGTAGATAGGCTTTTCTAAATCTGATTATATCAGATTGTAGAGCCACATTGTTTTGCTAACTAAAGCCGTTCATTTTATAGTTTTGTTGGCAAATCAAAGTAGGGTAAGTCCATTGGGCATAGTGGAAAAGGTAGAAGTCATCATTCAGAATTTACAATTTGTATTGGAGTTTGTGGTTATAAGACTTCCCAAGGTAAAGGGAGGATTTCCTCTCCTTATAGGGAGGCCGTGGCTGTGCCACAGTAGAGTCTTGCATGTCTGGGGTAGTGATACTTTATGGGTAGCTCGACCAGATAAAGCAATGATGTAGCTCCAAATGGAAGGAGGAACTGACAAAGCCTTAGGAACTTTTGAAGTTGTTCTCCATCCAGACACCTGAAAGCAAGTCCATAACTGAAATTGGGGCCCTACAAAAATTTTTGGAGTGTAATTGCAAGCAGACACTCGCAACAGTGGAAGACTAATTTCATAAAATTATTCTCGAGGACCAATTCCACAAATTGGTCTTTTTAAGGCGCTCACAATAGTGGAAGACTAATTTCATAAGGAAGCTAATTTCATAAAATTAGTCTTTAGGACCAATTCCACAAATTGGTCTTTTTAAGAATTTGTCTTGTGTGAAATTGTTCTTTGTAAGAATTCTTCTGAAACAAAATTGGTCCGAACACTAATTTTTCTAGAAAATACTAATTTCTCACATTCGTCTCCTAAAGGCAAACTCAAGAGAAGGGACCCACTAGAAGCAGCGGAGCATGCAGAAAAAAGAGTGGAGACAAATAGAACAAAGAAAAAAGAGTGGAGACTAGAATACCGGATCTAGTAGAGCCAGAGTACCACACTTGCATACCAGACTTGCTAGAGTACCAGACTTGGCAGAGTACAAGAAAAGTGAGAGTGAGGGAGTGGTGGAGTAACGGCTCCATAGAGAGCCACTTATATAAAGGAAGGAGACTCGAAGGCATCACAGCATAGAGGAGATAAGAGGTACAAGAACTCTGAGAGAGATCATATCGGGGGGAGAGAGAGAGAGGATACTAGAAGAAGTGTGCGGCTATTCTCAATCTTGGAAGCTCAGTCACAAAGTTAGACAAGAGGCTCTGGTCTTGTCATTGTGGACAATTAGAGTAAGTCTACAAGGTTGAGTGCATGGTAGAGACCAGTGAACTTCACCAGTATCTCGAGTGAGTTGAGTTGAGTTATGTAGAGAGATTGTGAGTTTGTCATAGTAGGAGCGGTCCCTTGCTCCGTCTACTGTGAGTGTTCTGCCTATCTTGTATACTTCCATGCCTATGTTAACAAAATGATGCTTTTGTAATTCAGGGTTTTGATCTTTTACTGTTCAGTTTGTGGTTTTGTTGTCTTTTGAAGATTGTGCAAAGCAGCTCATAGTGCATATTGCACTCAGAAAAAGAACCCACCTCGAGCACAGAAGAACAAAAATTTCCTCTATAGGAAGGCAATGAGGATAATAGCAGAGAAGAGGAAGAGAAAGGTGAACAAGAGGGAGCAAGCGTTTAGGTTCAATTCTCAAACTTCCAAGACCAATAAATGCCAAGGAAGTTCAAACCTTCTTAGGGCACACAAGATATCATAAAAAATGTATACACATGTATGCGGAGATAGCACGACTACTCTCATGTCTCACTAGCAAAATCTTTCCTTTTCAATGGTTTCAAGAAGAAGAGGTTGCATTCACATATTTAAAATACAGGTTGGCATCTGCACCTATACTTGTCTCACCAGATTGTTCTAGAACATTTCATGTACATGTAGATGCAAGTTTATATGCAGTGGGTGCCATTGTCACTCAACCAAGCACAACACACAAGCTAGAGCAACCAATTCATTATGCAAGTAGGCTCCTCTCAAAGGCGGACAAAAATTATAGCACCACAGAAAGAGAGGCCTTAGCTATTGTCTTCACCCTCAAAAAAAATTAGACACTATTTACTGGGCACTACATTTACAGTGATCACCGATCATCAAGCTTTAAAGTACTTGTTAAATAAACCACAAGTGGCAGGAAGGGTGTGGATATGGTTGCTGTTCATTTGACTTTGAAATTGTATAAAGAAGCAAAAGACAACATGTCATTGCAATTACCTCTCGTGCATTAGACACCCTCTTCATGCAACTAGAGGAGTGGAAGATGATTTCCTAGATAGTCAAATACATAAGGTAAATGTAGCACCCACATGGTATGATAGCTTGATTCAACTCCTATCTATGGGTCAATTTCCTTTTGGGTCTACACCATTAGAAAGGCATAGGTCACTTTTGAAAAGTAAAACCTTCATAATGGTAACAGACACCCTTTACAAAATAGGGTCTAATGGCATGTATAGGAAGTGTCTTCAGCTGCACGAAATAGGGATTGCCCTTCAATTGGCACATGAAGGAAAGTCTAGTGGAATCTAGTGGCCATATCTATTCCGGGATGCCAACCAATTTGTGAAGACATGTGACATTTGTCAACAATGTGCACCGAGGCCAACAAGGCAAATGAAGCACCCACTTAAGATCTCCCTAGCTTGGCAACCATTTGAGCACTAGGGGCTACACTTTATTGGCCCAATTTATCCGGTTGCATAAAATTCCAATGACAAGTATCTCCTAGTAGCTATTGATTATGCCACATAGTGTGTTAAAGTGATAGCAAGTAAAGAATGTATTTGTTCAGAACTGTTTTCAACGTTGTTCTTCTTTCGTTGTTTTTAGAAATCAATCTTGTTTAGGATTAGTCTCTTAGCATTAGTCTTTCAAAACTTTTCTTCTAAAATTAGACTCTGTAAATTAGTCCTTAGAATTAGACCTTCAAATATTAGTCCTTCAAATTAGACCTTCAAAATTAGTCCTCAGAATTAGACCTTCAAAATTAGTCCTTAGAATTAGACCTTCAAAATTATTTCTTCAAGTTAGACCTTCAAATGTAGTCCTTAGAATTAGACCTTCAAAATTAGTCCTTCAAGATTGGACCTTCAAAATTAGTCTTTAGATTCGTCTTTTAGAATTTGTCTTACAAAATTCATCTTTTAGAATTAGTCTTTCAAAATTAGTCTTTTAGAGTTAGTCTTTTAGAATTAGTCTTTGAGAATTAGTCTTTTAGAATTAGTCTTTTAGAATTAGTCTTTGAGAATTAGTCTTTTTGAATTAGTTTTTTAAAATTAGTCTTTTAGAATTAGTCTTTTAAAATTAGTATTTTAGAATTAGTATTTTAGAATTAGTATTTTCAATTTAGTCTTTTGAAATTAGTCTTTTAGAATTAGTCTTTTAAAATTAGTTTTTTAGAGTTAGTCTTTTAAAATTAGCCTTTTAGATTTAGTCTTTTAAAATTAGTCTTTTAGAATTAATCTCTTTAGAATTAGTCTTTTAGAATTAGGCTTTTGGAAAAATTAGTATTTTAGAATTAGTCTTTTGGAATTGGTCTTTTGAATTAGTCTTTTTAGTCTTTTGAAATTATTCTTTTTAGTCTTTTGAAATTAGTCTTTTGAAATTAGTCTTTTTGAAATTAGTCTTTTGGAATTAGTCTTTTGAAATTAGTCTTTCTAAATTAGTCTTTTGAAATTAGTCTTTTGAAATTAGTATTTTGAAATTAGTATTTTGAAATTAGTATTTTGAAATTAGTATTTTGAAATTAGTATTTTGAAATTAGTATTTTGAAATTAGTATTTTGAAATTAGTATTTTGAAATTAATCTTTCAAAATTAATCTTTTGAAATTAGTCTTTCAAAATTAGTTTTTTGGAATTCATCCTTAAAATTCAAAATTGTTCTTTCGGAATTAGTTCTTGAAATTAGTCTTTTGAAATGAGTTTTTCAAAATTAGGCTTTTAGAATTCATCCTTGAAATTAATCTTCAGAATTAGCCCTTCAAAATTGGTATGCCAAAATTAGTCTGGCCAAGTCCTCTTAGTCAAACTTCTCATCTATGTGTTCATACAGAGTGGTAGTTGATGACTCATATCCAATCTCATAAAGGAGGATCTTCTTACTGTTAGTGGAGTATTTCAAAGCCGATGCACCACAGTGCGCTCTCCTTCTCGAGAGCTCCACGATGATATGCTCGAAGTAGACTACCGAGTTCCTGAGGCCACACACAGTACTTCACACAGATGCTGCAGAATACATAGAAAACACAGTACACAGGGAGCACGAAGACAGACTTCTTAGGTCTTACAAATGCGGTCGAACTTAGAGTCTATGACTGACCAGGCCACTATATGTTTTATTAAAGAACATATACAAAGAAGTGTCCACTGGCCATTTGGCCTTTCACATGGACACTAACGGTAACAATCTCCCACTAAAGGCCAATATGGCCAAAGTAACTATGAGAGAAAAATAAATAATAATAAAGAATACTTGAGTGTAAGTATACAAACTATACCTCCCACCTGATGGGCATCTTACACAGTATACAAGTGAGTGTGTAAGGTCATGAATCAAGTAACCCCCATCAAGTGATAGCAGTGTCGAAGGCTATCCTGTGGTAGAGCTTTAGTCAAAGCATCTGCAGCATTATCTCGAGTGTGAACCTTCTCAAGAATAATGCTCTTAATGGCTAAGCAATCTCTAGTGAAGTGATACCTCACCTCAATGTGCTCGGTTTTTGCATGATAGACCGGATTCTTAGCCAAAGCAATGGCATTCTGACTGTCACTGAGTAAACGAGGTACATGTTGAGGTAAACCCATATCACAAGCAAGACGAGAAAACCACAATGCTTCCTTACATGCCTCACTTGCTGCAACATACTCTACTTGTGTAGACTTACAATTGTCTATGCAACCAGCATAGTCAGAATCTCTGTAACCAATAATGGATGTTGTTGGCATCATACTGGCATCATGCGGGAAGAAGCAAGTACGGGTAGACATGCAGATCTAGCACTAAGGCAACCCATCCAAATTTTTCCAATCCTTACATTATTCTAAAAGTGATTCTCATCATTAAAAACCCTTGTAAATACCGTTTCACCTTTTTCTAGCTCCATTTTTGCAAGCCGAGGAGTCCCTGAGCTTGAGGAGCTTTAGAAGTAATTTCCTACCAAGTTTCATATTTTTCAGAGCTCATTTGAGCCTCCAAACTAGCTTAGGGACCTAATTTTTAACTAGACTTGACACTAGGTCTGAACAGGACCAAAGCTAGTCAAAAACTATAAATAGAGCTAGAGAGCTCATTTTTGAGCTAGCTGGTTGTAGTTTTGAACTTGTATGAGAACTTTGTTGTAATAGAAGTGATTCCATTGTCTTGCTCTCTTTGTTCTTGCCGTGTGTGCACGTGTGTGTGTATGTGTGTGCATGTTGGTGTGCTTCTCATTCACACACTTGTGCCTTCACTTGCTCGAGGTCCTCATACCATCCTCATGTCTTCCCGGATTCACATTAAAGGAGGTGCTACTCATCATTGAGCTACACCAAATTTTGGCGCCGTTGTTGGGGATTGAGCTTTGAGGACGAGCGTGTGATGGTAAGACGTAGAGAGGACGCGTTGGAGTGATAAGTAGTAGGTAATTTTCTTGTTTTTCACCATTTTCTCCACCTCCATCTCCATCTCCACTTCATATTCCCACTTCCATTTCATTCTCCTCATTTGCTTGGTGCGAGTTTGAGAGAGAGCGAGTGTGCATTGTTGTTTTTGTGTGCTTTTGCATGTTTCTTGCAGGTTGCAGCATCCTCACCATCTCCAGCAGGCTCAGCAGGTACAGAAGTCCTCTGTGCAAACCCCAAGGCGTCGACCTCGAGCTATTGCGACACACCAAAAATTTTACCTTATTGAGAATCTGAGTGCACGATGACACAGTGCAGCTTGAGAGCTCCCAGGATCACTAGGTTGATCAGTAAAATTCACCATATCCTGGTCTATCGTGACACACCTGTGTATCGTGACACTTCGGTGTATCGCGACACATCCCATCTATCGTGACACTTCGGTGTATCACGACACACCCCATCTATCGCGACACTTTGGTGTATCGCGACACTTCAGTGTATCACGACACATCGGTCTATCGCTACACTTCAGTGTATCGCAACACTTCCACTTATCGCGACACTTCGGTCTATCGCGACACTTCCACTTATTGCGACACTTCGGTCTATCATGACACTTCCACTTATCGCGACGCTTCGGTCTATCACGACACTTCAGTGTGTCGCGACACACCCCGCCTATGGAGACACATCCACTTATCACCACACTTCAGTGTATCGCGACACACCCTGCCTATTGCGACACATCCACTTATCGCGACACTTCGGTCTATCGCGACACTTTCGTGTATCACTACACTTCGGTCTATCGCGACACTTCCGTGTATCGTGACACACCCACTTATCGCGACACATCGACCCGACCTATCGTGATACACCGACTCTTCGGATAATTTTTTGGGTGTAATAATTGATTGAATTGGGGTAATTTTTGGGCCTGATCTTTGACACATGGGGACTACCTTAGAGCCTTAGAAGGGGGCCAAATACCTAGAAAACCATAGATGAATTCCCTGAACCCTGAAAGCCTGTTTTAAACCCTAAGTGCTTGATTGGTCATAAACCACCATACAGACTCCGATTAATGAGATTTTGGTCTCGTTGGAAAGCTCATTGAGAATGCTACGTGGATCTTGACTAGTTTTTGTAAGAATCATACATGGAGTTCTAGAACATGTATTTTTAAGTGGGCCATCAGGTAGGATTAGGGGGTTATAAGATTTTGGGGTTATAGTGAGCTACGCCAAGGGGGGGGGGATATATTTGTTGATGTGTGTCTGTCAAATTCATGGTGATGGCGGGCAGTATTAACTTGTGAACATTTGCAGGAACGTTGAGCAATCAAAGCATCCAAAGCAAGCTAGCAAGGGCAATTGCCAAGCTTGGGAGAAGGCATCCTGGGCTTGTGAAGCAATCTAAGCAACGAGAGAATTAAGGTTGGAAGTCCTCTCAACCCTCCTTCGTCAATTCCTAGCTTAGGCTAAGTACGACTTAGGTGTGGTGATTAATTAGAGTAACGCTAGGCACGAATCAAGTCCAAGAGAACTAACCAACTAAGTACACGCATTAAGTAGAGCTTGAGTGCGAAAATTCTAAGGAACAAAAGTAAACTTGAATCGATCAAATATCAAATGCGAAATTCATGCAAGTAATCCTGTTAGACGGCCGCCGAACAAAGGACAATTGTACTTAGACAGAGGTTTTTAATGTAGAAACAATTGTACTTAGACAGAGGTTTTTAATGTAGAAAGAACCCTTCTGACAGTACGCGGTACAGAAAGATTCGCGTAAAGCCTTGTAACAAAACTCTATTTAAGGCAATGAAAAGCGACGAGAGGGCAGTCGAGGAGAGAGTCCCCGTTTTTGGGAAGTTGCGAGTATATTGTGAGAGTTCCCGTCTGGGATTATTTTACTTCGTCTACTGTGTGCAACGCGTGGAGTATCTTGGTTCTGTCCTGTCTGGGCACCTTCGTTGCGTAATCATTCGACTGTGTATGTGTGATACACTGTGTGTTACGAGTCGGTACTGCGATTGTGAGAATCTGTTCGGTAACGAGTAAAGAGTCTCCTGTGTTTTGGGAATTGCATGTATAAGTGTTGTATGTGTAGAACAAGAGTAACTCTGTTCTGTTTCGTCTGCTTCCTTCCCTCTCCTGTGTATGTGTTTGTGTGCGTATGTGTGTTATACGCAGCGTTACGAATTGATACGGTGTTGCAGAGATTTCGCCCGGTAATGATTAAAGTATTTCCTAAAGTGTTAGTCGACAGGAATATGTTTGTCTGATCGTTCGTCTGTGGAGCACGGACGCATAGAGAACTAACATGGTTCGGTTGTGAGTTATGAATCTCTGTGAATGACTGAGCAGGTAGGGTATCTATGTTCAGATTAGTACCAGTAGTGTTATGAATACGAGTAGAATGATGATAAAGTGCGCGACAAGTTATAGTCAGTAGGTCTTACAATTTGAATGTGATACTCGGCAGAGTCGTAAATCGTGCAGAAGGATTTTGTGGCGTGTTCGTGTTAAGTTATCAGCAGTACGCTTTGTGTATTGATTCTCAGTCCGGATTGCTGCTCAACTGTTATAGCAGGAAGATCTTGGAATATGGGATTCTAAGACGTTGATAGCCTTGGTTGATCAGAAACAACTACTGAGCTAAGACGCGCTAACGAGTGAGTGAGAAGTTGGGAAAATAGTATAGGGCCTCTGTCTAACAGACCCCTACCACTCCCAAGGACCCACGTGGCTAGAGTTCGTTTACTTTTATGGTAAGATTAACTACAGAAAGACTCGGATATACATATCACGCCGTGATAGAAAGCGATACTATTCTACGTTTAACATATATAACGTTTAACATTTGGCGCCGTCTGTGGGAAAGTGGCATCCGATTGCCAGTTCTCGGGCCAGTTCTCTGTGGGAAAGTGGCATCCGATTGCCAGTTCTCGGGCCAGTTCTCTGTGGGAAAGTGGCAACTATTTATCAGTACCTGCGGTAAAGAAGTATTTGATTGCGAGTCACTTGCGAGACCGTGGCATTAGAACACCAGCGATCTGTAAGAAGTAAACATCCGGTGACAGTGATTCACTGACAGTAGCAACAGACCCAGATTGTTGCAAACTGCTCAGATAATATCACTGGGCAATGATACATGCCGGTCACTCGATCGGGCGAAACATATCCTAAGAATCGTCAGGATGAAGCATGGAAATCACAAAAGATAGCCTCAGGAGAAGTAGGCATAACTAGATCTGACCCAGTGATCAAGAAAAGTGGAAACGATACAACCAATTCCGGTCATATTCCGGTAGAACGATCAACGCCTTCGATACATTCTGGCGCTACTTCGACCCCACCTATCGAAGATATAGCAAGTCCAGACTCTATCAAAACGCCGTTGGAACCTAGTTTAACAATATCAGATCAAGATTTAGAGATATCCACGGTCAGAAATACGTTAGGCACATTCGGTAAAAGTAGCAAAACAGGGCGTTCTGGCCCAATTTCGGTTCATTCCGGTGAGATTCCGGTGATAGAATCGCCGATCGCTGGCAAAGGTTTAGCCTTTTTTGCGGAATCATCAGCTCAACCTTCGTGTTTGGAAGAAAGATTTCGAATATTAGACATCCAGAAGGAAGGAAAGCTGTTCGAAACCAAGATCCGAAGCATCCTAAGTCGACACAGTACACCGGAAAACGCACCATCCGGTGATACAAGTCCAGATAGTTTATCCGACACAGAAGGAAACCCTGAACCCTTCACAATGAGCGGGCAACACCAACAACAACAACATCAACACCAACAACTAGGACAGCCAAGGCCGCCGCCAACAGGAGTAACCTACACGAAATTCGGTGGATTCCCAGGAGATGACCCAGACGCCCACGTACGAACTTTCGAGATAAGTTATGCAGTTCTCAACCACCCACCAGATCAGGCGTATAAGGCCATTGTTTTTCAATCGACACTGATCAATGAAGCGGCGAGATGGCTCACGGAATACGATATCAATCATTTCGGTACTTACGAGGCAGTACGAGACGCCTTCTTACAGCGTTTCAGACTAAAGAAGAATCCTGCCGAAATCTTTGAGTATTTACAGAACAACAGACAAAAGGCAAATCAGACCGTCCAGGAGTACGCTACTCTCTTCAGAACACATTTACGGCAGATACCACAGGCTCACGCTAATCTGCCTGATGATGTCATCTCTCAATGGTTTATCAATGGATTAACACCACAACTGAAGCAGATCATGATCATAAGATGTGTCGGAGCCATGACCCTGGATGCCGTCATTGCAATGGCTCTACAGCTAGAGTCCAAGGTTGGTGGATTTTCAGAAGACTTGGAATGGTTAAAAACAAACAAAAATATGGCTGAGGATATCACCAGGCAAGTATATTGCACCACATGCAAAAATTCGGGGCACACAAGTGCCAACTGTGCCCTGAATCAAGCGTTTTGCGCTATCTGTAACACTGCCGGACACACCACCGGAAACTGTATCTACAACGCTAGAATACAAGGAACAGCAACCGTCAATGCGGTCATCCAAGAACATGGCCAACCAGTAAATCACTATGTGCCTCCGCAACTGAGAAACAATCAACAACAAGGATATCGGAACTACCGAGGACAGAGAAACAACAATTATAATGCCAACCGATGGCACAACGGACCACCACCGGAAAATCAAAATTTACCACCACCTCGATGTCATTTCTGTGGGCAGTTGGGCCATATTAGAAGATTCTGTAGAGATGCAGCGGAATATGATCAACGGAAAAAGGAACGTCAAAATCCAATGGCCAACATGGTAAAAATTACACCGATCGAGACGCAGACTGCTACCGTCCAGACCCGTTCCGGTAAACAACTTCAGCCGGCAGCAGAAATCTTCGAACCAGGGATACAAGAACAACGAAGGATGTACAACAAAGCTAGTCACTGGACCACAACAGAACCACCAGTGTTCCCAGAACCCATTCCGGTGACTCAGGCTTCTTCATCAAGGGATGAAACACCACAAAAGGAAGCATCAGCAGAACCATCATCAGTAGAAACAACAGCAGACACTTCTGCGTCGGTAGAAACTCCAAATCTAAAAGAATCAGACAGTCAAGCTCAACAGACCTGGGAAATTCTGTCCAAGGCATCCATCACTCTACCTCTAGGCCAACTTCTGGCCTTAGTACCTGGAATCCGACAGCAGTTTCAGCGACAGTTCAGCCCAGTACCTTCCTGCATTCCGACAACAGCCACAGTTCAACCGGAACCTGAGGCAGCAATTGATCATGCAGTGCCCTTGATTACAGTATGGTATAAAAATCAGAAAATCACGCAAGTACTGATTGATGGAGGTTCAGGAGTAAACATTGCGACCGCAGCTTTATGTAAAAAGCTAGGCTGGACCGAAATTGAACCAGTTCAATTCTTTGTTCGAATGGCAGATCAATCAAGAGTACACCCTGTAGGACTTGTGCGGAATATACCCATCACTCTACAAGGTACGACTTTCAAGATGACTTTTGTCATACTAGATCTACCCGAATCCACTTTGGATTACAATCTTCTTTTCGGCCGACCTTGGCTAAAGCATGCGAAGGTAATACAGGATTGGTCCGCACAAGAGCTTACATTCAAGGATGCCCATCGCAAATATGTCGTAAAATTAGACGCTATACAATCTTGTGACCCTCACGCCAGACCATATTTTGCTGAACCAGTGCATATGTTAGATGGACTATCAGATGACGAAGAAGAACAATTTCTGAAGAGTAATGTCGATTTAATGTCTCTAGGAACTGTTGATCTACAATCCGTCATAGATAATTGGAACACATCAATATGTACAGTAGTAGCTATCACCGGAAAGTCGGCCCGGGAAGATACTTCCTCAACCCATGACGATGAATTACAACCACTGCTCAAACCAACAGACGATACAGAAAAACCTCAACAATTTTATGTCCCAGAAGACCAGCTGATCACGCACGATCTCGGAGATAGAGATCATCCACGACCAGTGAAAATAAGGCAGAACTTACCGGAACCATTTAAGGAGGATTTGATCGAACTTCTTCGCGAATTCACAGACGTCTTTGCATGGGATTACAAGGACATGAAAGGCTTAGATCCGCGCATCTATCAACACAGAGTCACGTTGAAACCAGAAGCGAAACCAACCAGACAACCCAGCTACAGAATGAACCCCCATTATGCAGCACAAGTAAAAGCCGAAATCGATAGACTGTTAAAAGTCGGATTCATTGTACCAGTAGAACACGCTGAATGGATCTCACCCATTGTGATCGTGCCGAAGAAAAACAAGCAATTACGAATCTGTGTGGATTACCGGAAATTGAATGCAGCAACAGTTCCAGATCCTTTTCCAATCCCCTTTTTGGATACCATGCTGGACAGAGTCGCAGGTCATGAAATGTATTCATTCTTAGATGGATACAGCGGATACAATCAGGTTAGAATGGCTGAAGAGGATATACCAAAAACTGCCTTCATTACCAATTGGGGTGTCTTTGCCTGCACAGTAATGTGGTTCGGATTGCGAAATGCACCAAGTACATTTCAAAGATGTATGCAGGAGATATTTTCTCCTTATCTCACTTCATTCATGCAAGTATATCTCGACGACTTCTCGATCTTTGGGAAGATGGTAGCACATTTGTTTCATCTACGATGCTGTTTTCAGAAGTGTAGAGAATATAGACTCTGCCTTAACCCCAACAAATCAGTGTTTGCAGTTTCTTGTGGCAAGCTACTTGGGCATATTGTATCTGCTCAAGGTATTCGAGTGGACCCAGATAAGATTTCAGCGATTTTAGAAGCCCCGATACCCACGACTCCGAAAGAAGTAATGCGTTTTATGGGACAAATACGATGGCATGGCAGACACCTTCGGTGGCTTGCCCACTTAGCAGTACCACTGAACAAGCTAACCACCAAAACGCCCCGACAGTTTGAATGGACTGAAGAATGTCAGATTACATTTGATCGACTCAAGTATCTCCTAACGCAAGCCCCGATTTTACAACCACCGGACTGGGACAATCCGTTCCATGTTTTTGTCGATGCTTCAGACATTGCAATAGGCAGTATTCTGATGCAGCAAACAGACAAGTGGTTTCGCCCTGTTTATTATGCCAGTAGAAGGCTTGCACCCGCAGAAAAGAACTATTCCACCACGGAAAGAGAATGTCTAGGATTGATCTATTCAATCAAAAAGTTCAGACATTATCTACTAGGCCGGAAATTTACCTTTCATGTGGATCACGCTGCCCTTGTTTATCTAGTAAGACAGCAGCATTTAGGTGGACGATTAGCACGATGGGTGCTACTTTTACAAGAATTCGACTATGATGTCATTCACCGACCCGGAAATGCACATGCCTTAGCAGATTTCTTATCACGTCTAGATTCCGGTGAAGCTCCGGTAGGCATAGATGATACGACTCCTGCGATTTATAATGCTGAACCACTGCCCGATGAGATTGCCAACTTACAAACACCACATACATACTATGATCAGATTCTAACTTTTCTCACCGAAGGATGCTTTCCAGCTGAGACTGCCAAGGCAGTTCGAAGGAAAATTGCGATCTTTAGCCGCCGATTTCGGTTAATCGCTGGTCAACTATATTATGCAGATCATACCGGAATACTACTTCGCTGTATTCCTCCACATGAAGTTGACTCAGTCATCACTTTGGCTCACTCAATTCCTTCCGGTGGCCATTTTGCAGCAGACTTAACTCACCGGAAAATTCTGCAAGGAGGACTCTGGTGGCCAACAATGCACAGGGACATCTCACAGTTTATTAAACAGTGTGATAATTGTCAAAGAACTGGTCAACCCTTACAACGGCATCTTTTTCCCCTGCAACCCATCTTACCATTAGAACCTTTTCAGAAATGGGGTTTAGATTTTATCGGACCAATTACACCTCCAGCAGTATCCAGTAACAATCGATACATATTGACTTGCACAGATTACGCAACTCGATGGGCAGAAGCTTGGGCTTTGCGATCTGCTACAGCAGTTACGGTAGCAAAATATCTGCTCACAGATGTCTTTCCACGGTTTGGATTACCACTGGAAATTGTCTCAGATCAAGGTACTCATTTTGTAAACAATTTAATGAAGGCTCTCACACAGTCCTTCCAAGTCACACATAAATTTAGCTCTCCTTATTATCCACGTGCCAATGGATTGGCCGAGAGTACAAACAAATCACTGTTAAATATCCTCCGGAAATTGATCATGGAAACACCGGAAAGATGGGATCAATTACTACCTGCGGTTCTATGGGCATACCGAACTACATATAAAGTAACCACAGGCCTGACACCTTTCAAGTTAGCTTATGGCTTAGAAGCTATCGCTCCCATGGAAATAGTCATCCCAAGTTTGCGGGTAGCAATCGCTCAGAAGATGCTACCGGAATCTTCACTGACAGAACGAATGGACGCACTCAGAGCACTCGATGAGCACCGATGGCTCAGTTTTTTAACTATGCGTGAAGTTCAACTAAGGCAGGCTAAGACGCACGATCGATATTTGAAGACGCCAATCTTTTCGGTAGGACAGCTTGTACTCTTCTATAATGCAAAATCGGATAGAGCAGCCGGAAAATTCAAACTCCGATGGTTCGGCCCTTATAAGATCTCAGCACAAGTAGGTCCGGCAACTTTCCGGTTGACTACGTTGACCGAAATTCCACTTCCAAAAGTAATTAATGGATCGAAGTTGCGGCCGTATTATCCCACTCCCACTACGCATTAAAGCATTCGGCGACGAACCGCGTTTTGTATATATTTTTGCATTTTTTCTTTTAGCCGTCTTTTGTACAGATCTTTATGATACCAGCCGCCTCTCCCTATCAATCACTCAGTACGCACGCATGCAACCCATATCGTTCCCACACCACACAATGATCTTCACCTCCACACCGTGTTCCACATATTTAAACTCCTCAGTTGCGCCAGAACCGCTATTGTGTTTTTGTGATTGTATGTGTTACCCGAGTATTCTGTGTGTTCTGCGCCTGTGACCGCCATGGAAGCTCTAGCTAACTACACCGCTTTCAGTGAAGGTATCCCTGCCGACGTAGGCGAATACCTGCGATGCAGAGGGTTGGCCAACTTCGCTGAGTTGCCTTGGCACTCAGTGAAAGCCCATCCCTTCGCTGCACAGATCATCCACGCCATTGCCCAAAGTCCCCACGCAGACCGACAATGGGTCTTCCTTTCCCTCCCACATCGATCCGTCATCACCATCCAAGTTTTCGCTGACGCCTACCGCCTCACCCTGCAAGGCCGCGAAAATGGCCCGAGCATCCCTGTTGCTCGTATGACCGAACTTTTTCCTCGCTCCTCCTCCAACGAATACGCCATCCTATGCCGCCCAGACCCCGAGCGATCCGCCCTCCAATTCCTTGTAGCAATTCTCAACCTGCAGAAGAGAACATATGGTATCTCTCGCCCTTTCTACTCCGCCTTAGAATCAGCAGCCCGCGAACCTGTAAACTTTGCCTCCTACTTCTTCATGAGAATCCATAAAGAGTGCGTAGCTATCGTTAAACAGCTTCAAAAGGGATCCACCCCACGCTCTCGCCTTCCCCACATCATCTCCTTCCTCTTTCCCACCATTCTCGCCGCACAACCCCCACCCACAGGCCCCGCAATTAGGCACGAGGAATCAGCACAGCCGATCGAAGACACCGAAGACGAAGACGAAGAAATTAATCAGCTCTTCCGGACCAAGCGCATTCGAATCAGCTCCTCCGAAAGTGAAGCCCAGAGGTCCGCCGAAAAAGATCAGGACACCAAGCCGGACGACCACGAAGAAACATATCACGACACCGCCACTTCCATACATAACGAAACCTCGACGGAGCAACCAGACCAGCAGGAGCAAGCCGAAACAGAAATACTATCCACCGAAAAAGAATCTGAGCACCACCAAGATGAACAGGAGTCCGCTACCAAAGCATTAGATCGACTCATCGACGCCATCAACCAGACAGAAACACTCGCCAAGGTAAACCCCTCAGACACCGTCCTCCCTACGTCACCTCCTGCCAAACCCCTACCCCCACCGGAACCACCCCT
This sequence comes from Ceratopteris richardii, assembly GCA_020310875.1. Classification (NCBI taxonomy): domain Eukaryota; kingdom Viridiplantae; phylum Streptophyta; class Polypodiopsida; order Polypodiales; family Pteridaceae; genus Ceratopteris; species Ceratopteris richardii. The sequence continues at coordinate 187,936,348 of CM035418.1, read as the reverse complement.
TCCACCCTTCACCGAACCAGCACCATCCTCTTCTTCCTCCCCTAACTACTCTCCACCCAACTCCCAGCAACTACGCTCCGATACATCCTCTCAACTACCACCGCCACCCAACGCATTCTCGGAACTTGCCGCCATGGGGCAGTTCCTCATTCAGCTATCACACCAGCTGCCCGCACAATTTACAGCCGCTACAAACAGCTTGAAGGCTGAATACCAGCACAAAGTAGACACCATAGAAGCCGACATCACCCCCCTCCAGGAAGAGATCGTCGCCGTAAAGGCAGAAAACCATCACCTGCAGACACTGCTAGCCGAACTCCAAGCACGGTTTTCAACAGAGCAGACCTTATTACAACAACGAGATGCAGCCCTGGAACAGCTCGCTGCCAAAGACCTGATTATCCAAGATGCCAATGAGGAAATTCAAAACCTGAAGACCGCCCTTCAGGAACAAGAAGACATCAACGCCTCTCTCGAAGATTTGGTCGCAGACTCGAAGACCCAATTACAAGAAACCACCCAGAAGCTGCAGGAGCAACAGAAAGAAGCTGCCGAAGTTCAAGAACGATTACGGCGAGCCGAAGAATGCGCCGAAGCGGTCAATAGTATCCTTAAACGACAATTAATAAAGGAGGGCCAATACCAGAAAGACATCGCCGCTACCCGCCGAGAACGAGACGCATTAAAGAGATCGCTGGATTTCCAAACCCAACAATTTGAACGCCACGACAACCAAATACGCAACCAGAAGGAGTGTATCCACGAGCTGCAGAACAAATTAACCGAAATTACGACCGCCCGAGATGCAGCGCTCGCCAACGACTTCTATTTACAGGAGGCTTTCCTTCAAACCCAAGCCGACATTTTGTTAAGTCAAGCCATAGCCCTCAGTGCAGTTAGAACCGACGCACAAGTATTAGAACCCACCACCTTAGTCCAGATGCTAGAAACCCTTAAAAAGAAAATTACCCGAACATTTAGACTTGCCAGAAGTATGTATCTAGAAGGTATCGTATCCGAACCATAGATACTTGCAGGTACGAGTCCCGAGGACCCGATAATACTAAGTCCGAAAGTTAGTATTAGAAGTCACGAATTTTTATGCATAAGACTTTCACACATGTAAAAGACGTTCCCAGTCCAGCACCAGTCTCCCGAATGATGATTTTTGATTCGAGAATCTCGGCAAGCAGCACACAATGTCATATCAGAATGGAATACCATCATTCTAGCGACAGGCAGCTTAAGGCCTCGCACTTATAAATACGAATACCCGGGAACGCACACTTACACCAAACCGGTGTTCAGACTACCACCGATACTACATCACAGTGGCTTCGATCGAGCTGGCAAGACACTAGGCGTACGCTGTGTGCCTTAGTGTGGAACAAGACTGAAGACAACGCTCTTCATGGTGGCCGGAAAGGGTGATGAAGCAAGGAAACGTCAAGGATGATGCCGATGCAGACGAAAGCAAGACAGGAAGTGACGAAGTGCGAATACGACTGCGGGGAAGAATTGATCAATTCCAGCGACTCGGGAAAAGTGATCATGGCTAGCGATTCGGAAGACGACAGGCGAAACAAACAGGATAATGACGAGGATTTGATGGAGAATATCAAAGGACTTCGGCAACATCACCAGAGGATGGGACTCCTACAGTTTGCTAAGTCACCCTGGGGACAGTGCACCTGTTCCGCCACTAGAACGAGTGCGATCAGAAAGGATTGGGAAGTTAAATTCCTAGCACGGACCGACAGACAACAGAAATGGATATCTCAGCCAGGTGGTGATAGGATACTGTATGGCTACATGACTCTGCAGAAAACATGGATTCAACAGCACAGAGGGTACTTTGATTCCATAGACGAAGCGATTAAAGCATATGACAAGGCCAAGTTGTCTGTGCTAACTCATGAACAGCTTCTTTTACTCTCGATGCAGCGAACAATCATATCATTATCTGGCCTCCTATTGTATGTATATATGGACATGCTTTTCAGGATGACTTAGCTGTTCCGAAAACTATTTAAAGAAAGAGCTGCGAGTTTTGAGTCCTTGAGGCAACTAGACCAGCCATACAAGTTTGAAGGAATTATGGAGAAAGAGACGACCTACCACGTACAGCGACATATTCGGGATTGGAAGATAGTTGCAGAACATATCTATCTATCTACTGCATAACTCCAGGCAAAAGGATATCACCTACAGTACTGCACTTGCGGGTTCGAGTCCACCGTGCGTGCCAGTGTTAGACGGCCGCCGAACAAAGGACAATTGTACTTAGACAGAGGTTTTTAATGTAGAAACAATTGTACTTAGACAGAGGTTTTTAATGTAGAAAGAACCCTTCTGACAGTACGCGGTACAGAAAGATTCGCGTAAAGCCTTGTAACAAAACTCTATTTAAGGCAATGAAAAGCGACGAGAGGGCAGTCGAGGAGAGAGTCCCCGTTTTTGGGAAGTTGCGAGTATATTGTGAGAGTTCCCGTCTGGGGTTATTTTACTTCGTCTACTGTGTGCAACGCGTGGAGTATCTTGGTTCTGTCCTGTCTGGGCACCTTCGTTGCGTAATCATTCGACTGTGTATGTGTGATACACTGTGTGTTACGAGTCGGTACTGCGATTGTGAGAATCTGTTCGGTAACGAGTAAAGAGTCTCCTGTGTTTTGGGAATTGCATGTATAAGTGTTGTATGTGTAGAACAAGAGTAACTCTGTTCTGTTTCGTCTGCTTCCTTCCCTCTCCTGTGTATGTGTTTGTGTGCGTATGTGTGTTATACGCAGCGTTACGAATTGATACGGTGTTGCAGAGATTTCGCCCGGTAATGATTAAAGTATTTCCTAAAGTGTTAGTCGACAGGAATATGTTTGTCTGATCGTTCGTCTGTGGAGCACGGACGCATAGAGAACTAACATGGTTCGGTTGTGAGTTATGAATCTCTGTGAATGACTGAGCAGGTAGGGTATCTATGTTCAGATTAGTACCAGTAGTGTTATGAATACGAGTAGAATGATGATAAAGTGCGCGACAAGTTATAGTCAGTAGGTCTTACAATTTGAATGTGATACTCGGCAGAGTCGTAAATCGTGCAGAAGGATTTTGTGGCGTGTTCGTGTTAAGTTATCAGCAGTACGCTTTGTGTATTGATTCTCAGTCCGGATTGCTGCTCAACTGTTATAGCAGGAAGATCTTGGAATATGGGATTCTAAGACGTTGATAGCCTTGGTTGATCAGAAACAACTACTGAGCTAAGACGCGCTAACGAGTGAGTGAGAAGTTGGGAAAATAGTATAGGGCCTCTGTCTAACAGACCCCTACCACTCCCAAGGACCCACGTGGCTAGAGTCCGTTTACTTTTATGGTAAGATTAACTACAGAAAGACTCGGATATACATATCACGCCCTGATAGAAAGCGATACTATTCTACGTTTAACATATATAACGTTTAACAATCCTGACGACGTGATTCCAAACAAGGGCTTAACACAATATTCAACTAAAAAGAACAAAGTAATTGGTACAAATTAACCTGCAACAAGAGTGTACTTGGGTCCAAGGGGGTAGAGAAACCGAGCATATGAACCTTAGGTCAGGAAGACACTTATGCCGAGACAGACAAAGCCTCAGATCTTCTGAACCTAGTGTCAATCACACTGCTAGGTCTTCGGCCCAGCAGTTGAGTGATTACCCATACACTCCAAGATCAGAAACAAGCGATTCTGAGATGTCCTATCACATGGAGAGCCCAATAGGTAGTTCAGGAGTGGCGTACCTAGAAAAGCCAGAAGGACCTTACAAGACTCAATTGGAATATATCAAGACTAATCGTCTAGGTGCTCGCATCTACGAAGATGGCTTGAGAAGATCTATGGTCCAGATTAAGAACCCCGACCAACCCCATGGACTAGAACATCCGGTAGTCAAGTTTGAGGATGGAGCATACCTAGATAAAGAAGGGACTATCTATGTAGTCACCACCCTCCCAGATAGCACAAACGAGTTCGGCAATGTGATCGCTGAGATTGACATGGGTGACATAGAGCAAGGGAACTTAGGGAGAGTGCCGAGGACTCCCCGTGGCAAATCAGTCCTGACCAGAATCTTGACTTCAGAGTGGGTTCCCCAGGACAATAAAAGTATAGATTTGCTTTTAAACCGAGAAACCGATGAGGCTTTTTGGAGGTATAAGCCTGACCAGCCTCATGAAGTAGGAGCTCTCACAATTTATGAGTTTAAAGACCCTGATAGCCCATGCAAAGTAACCTACCTAGACAATACATCAGAGAGGATTTTCGTGGTTTCAGAGCATGGGAGACATGCCTACACTTGGACGGGTGAATTTGTTTTTCCCCAACCTCGGTCCAATGTGTCCTACAACCACCAAGGAGTTGGGACCTCTCGAGCTCAGGGAGCTCAAAGGGATAGAAGTAGAGATAGACCTGAGGTAAGCTTTGCCAACCCCCTGAGAAGAGAAAGGATGAGAACAAAAACGGATAGAGAAGAAACTGAGAGACCTAGATCCCCAAGGAATCAAAGAAATGCTGATGATTTTCCTTTGCCAAGGCCGAGAGAACACACTAGGACCCTGAGGCTCACCGAGCTCGTGAAGTCCATGAAGAATTACTTCGATGGCATTGGAGACCCTTACGACCATGTGGCAGAATTTAGGCAAGTCTTGAGAGGTGAACAGGTGGAGGACCTATTCACACAATACAATGCTTTTGGCCTAACTCTTAGAAACATAGCTCTTACGTGGTTTCAACCTCTACATGAGAGGCAGTTTAGGATCATAGACCAACTTTTAGAAGCTTTTGTCACGGAGTTTTCTAAGAGTGGCATACGGCATAATACTTCCTCACTGATTCATAAGTTTAAGCAAACACCTCAAGAGACGGTCAGACTGGCAGGAAGATGGTTTAGGTAGTACCTAGAGAGGTGTCCGATGCCTGAGTTACCCACACCGGCCAAGCAAGTGGCTTTGTTTTTAGATGGATTGCTGAGTACCAAGCTCAGATCATATGTGTATCAGAAAGACCCCAGAACCATAGAAGAATGTGTACTCATGTGCATAGACATTGAGGATAATCTAGGAGAGGAATTAGAACTTTCAAGAATCTACAAAGATTCAGATAGTTCTACTAGCCTCTCTTCCTCGCAATCCACATCTATTGAGGAACTCGTTGAGAAGGTAGCTCAGAAGCTAGGGGTCTCTAGTAAACAAATACCAAGATTGCGCCACGAAAACGATGCTATACTTGTGGAGGTGACCATATGGCGAGTGTATGTCCCATTATGGCTCAACCCCAAGTGAATCCTCGTAGCCAGTATTGCACCATAGAGTGAAGGTACACCAACCACACCGCACAAGATTGTCCTTATAACAAGCAAACTGTGAGGCAAACCTACCCTCAGCCATATCCACAACAAGGTAGATTCCAGACTCAGTACCCACCACAACAATATGGTAGGCCCCAGAAATCCTACCCACCACCCTATCAAGGGTAGTAGAGACCTCAACCAGTCCTAGCGTAGCAACCCCCTGCTCCAAGCAATGTGATTCCAGTGAAATATGCATCTGCTGAAGAAAATCTGAATAGAGCCATAGTCCCAGTAACACCATTGCTATCAGAAAGTGATCCAAGTGACCATAGTTTTGACTCCACACATATTGATAGCCCACAAGCTTACTACATGTAGTCACCCAAGCATAATGAGTCATACTATTATGAAGAACCCAGTGAATCTAGTTGGGAGCCAGATTATACTAATGTCATGTACGCAAACCCCAACTCTAGACCTGAGCCTAGGCAGATAAGACCTCCATTCCCTAGAGGCCATGCTTTCGATGTCAGGGAGATCACCTCATCTGTGATTGCCCTCTACCAGCACCTACACAAACCCAATCTGTGACAATTCAAGGATTTTGCCCAGATTGTGGAAAGGAGCTTTTGATACGAGAGTGTCCCAAGAACCCCATCAATATGCCAAAAATCGCTCCTATCAACGTTATCGGGTTAGTAGTAGATTCTATAGGAAGTGTAACATCCACAGCCCCAGTGCATGTGGTCACTAGAGCTCAAGCCTTGCAACAAACTCAAGGAGTAGGGCAGGAAAAGAGTTCTGAGGTGAGTGAGACAGAGAGTATAACCAAGAAAAGGACAAGAGCATGGAGAGATAGCCGGGAGAAAATGAAAAGACAATGGTCATAGAAAATGAGCAAACTTGAAGAAAGCTTGAGAGAAACCAAAGCAAGTGGACTCACATCTCAAAACCACACTCACACTACCCCACCACCACCCTTTCCATCTCCCTCCAACCCATCACCTTCCACTCCCCAACTTTCTAATCCACCACACATAACCCACCCACCACCCAGAGTAGGTTCAGTCCTAGCCGGTCCTACTCCTGAGGATCTAGACATGCTGCTTAAAGCATATCAAGCCAGAATCCAAGAAGGGCCAAACATGACAGATCATGACAAATGTTATCCTAGAGATAGAGAGAACAAAACTTTGTGCTAAGATGGTAGAATTGGCGCAAGCCATGTTTGAAGCCAGTTGCTTGTTCAATGGCTCTAGCTCCACTAGAACACCATTGCATTTTGATGGTCTATTAGATAGATTGGAGAGGTTACTTGCAAAGTCTGGAAAAGGAGCCATCTCACAATCTAAAGAGAGTGCAAGGGATAGAATAAGCATTCCTCCCCAGGAAGCTTATGTGCCTAACTCCACTGAACCAGACACCTCTTCTTTTATGAATCAATATTCACCAGAATTCTTGCGAGAGATTCAAGAAGAGAAATGGGCTAAAGAAAGTGAAGAGCCGCCTCCAATTGAAATTGTGGATGACACGCACGATCAATTCACACAAGAAATTCCTTCCATTTATGGAGAACAGGAGAGTGCTCAATCTCACGAGAGGTTAGACTTTGAGTCTAATTCCTTACAGGAATTACCCCATTTCACCGGGCCCTAGGAAACTAAGTCTACTTGCATGAGAGCGCCCACAGTCATGATAAGAAATGAAGATTCGATCATACCTAGGAATACGGAGGTAGTAAAGAACACTAAAGTGCAGTGCAACCTCACTTTAGAAGAGCTACCCAAGGTTAAGCCTGAATTGTGGAAACATGTAGCCAAACAAGTGCTAGACGTAATGAAATCTTGTTCCCAGGTAGGATCCCACAGAACAGTACCAGAAATACCTTTGGACAAGATAGGAGACATGAGCGAAGGAGAAGAAGGAAACACTTATCTTTCCGTTACACATCATGGATACACAACCAAGGCAATTTTGGACTCAGGTGCAGGAGTTGCAATTGCTACCACTTCCCTATGGAAGCGTTGGGGGAAGCCAGCACTCAGGCCGACGAGAATGAAATTGCAAACGGCCAATGGTCATATTGAGAGGCCCTTAGGATTGCTAGAAGGAATAACACTCACTACATGTGGTGTAGAGTTTGAGCATACGTTTGCTATATGTGACTTTAGCAAAAACCAGGCTTATGAGATGATTTTGGGGAGACCTTTTATGCGGCAGTTGCAAGTGGTACAGGATTGGGGAACCAATTCCTTGTACTTACAACACTTAGGTGTCACCACCAAAGTTAATCTCAAGGATTACTCTCATAGAGATGTACCCCCCATCCAATGGTATCCCATCCATAGAGCCAAAGATGACACGGAGTCAGTGCATTCCATAGGATCAGGATCCTCATGGATGCATGAAGACACACACTTATGGATGTGCAAAGTAGCAGTAGAGGAAGAGAGCTAGGTGCAAAGGAAACTCATAGATCAATTCAAGACCCAGCCTATGCACCTGTAGTATTTCCAGATGAAGAATTTGAACCCCACTGTTGGACGGAAATTTTAGCAACAATGGATGTAGCCATCAATGAAGAACAGTGGACACCCCACTGTGATGAGGATGGCTATGACATTTCAGTCATCACAATAGAGCCAATTCTGTGTGATCCAATTATTGAAGAATGTGAACCTAGTGCTGATGCATTTGAGGATGCAAGTGACTCCAATCTAGAGTCAATCATTATGGACCCACCTTTTGCATCAAATGAGGAATATTTCCACGAGGTAGAAGCTCAAACCTCAGAGACAGAAGGAAGGTGTGAATGAGGTGAGATTAACCACACAAGTGACCAACAAGAGTGAAGGAAAGAAAAGAAAGAAGAAAGAAGTCATACCGGAGGAAGAAGAATCTCTATTCGAGGTCCCTGAAAATTTCAAGGAGTATGAAATAGAAGATAGGAGATTCATGGTAAGAATGCCTAAACATGAGGCACAATCAGGAGAGGCCTATGATAACAAGGAAACTACCAAGAAAATAGTTGTAGCCATAGAAGAGGGAGAAGAAAGATGCACCTACATAGGGCATGACCTGATGGAAGAAGAAGAGAAAGAGTTGATAGCTTTGCTAAGAGAGTACAGAGATGTATTCGCTTGGAGCTACAAGGACCTGAAAGGTGTAGACCCTGACATATGCTCACATACGATCCCCATGACCTCATATGCCAGACCCTCTAAGCAGAAGCCCTACACATACAGTGACAACTACGCTGCCAAGATCAAAGAAGAGATAGATCGCTTAGTGGAAGCCGGATTTATCTATGAAATCGAGCACACTGAATGGGTTTCCCCCATTGTAGTGGTGCCTAAAAAGAATGGTAAACTACGTGTATGCATTAACTTGAAGAAGGTTAATGCAGCCACTATCAGAGATAGTTATCCACTTCCAATCATTGAGCATCTATTAGAAAGAGTAGCAGGCAAGGAAGTGTATAGCTTACTGGATGGATTTTCTAGCTACAATCAGGTAGCCATTGCTCTAGAAGATCAGCATAAGATGGCGTTTGCCACAGAGTGGGGCATATTTGCTTTTCGGGTAATGCCATTTGGCCTAACGAATGCACCCGCAACCTTCCAAAGATTGATGTCTCATGTATTCAAAGAATCCTTGAGGAAGAATTTGGAAGTCTATGTTGATGATCTCTGTGCTCATTCCAACATTAGACAAACACATATACATGAACTTAGGCAAATCTTCGATAAATGTAGAGAATATCAGGTCTATCTGAATCCAGAAAAGTGTGTTTTCATGGTCAGGCAAGGCAAGATTCTAGGACACATAGTGTCAAAGAATGGCATATCCACGGATGAGGAGAAAGTGAGAGCTATAGCAGAACTCCCTAGGCCAAAAAATGTCAAGGAAGTGCAAGCTTTCATGGGGCATTGTGGTTACTACCGATGTTTTATACACATGTATGCCATCATTGCGAAGCATCTGTACGGACTTTTGACCAATTTTGAGTGGACTGAAGAATGTGAAAACTCCTTCAATGAGCTTAAATGATGATTATGTTCAGCACCAATCTTGACCACCCCAGATTGGAACAAGCCATTCCATGTGCATGTGGATGCATCGAACTATGCTATTGGATGTGTGCTTGCACAACCTACTGGTGAGGGTAATATGGATCTTCCTATTGCCTATGCTAGTAGACAGTTGAATGCAGCTGAACAGAACTACACGACCACTGAACGAGAAGGATTAGGCATGGTTTATGCTGTTAAAAAGTTTAGACACTATTTGCTCGCAAATAAGTTTAAATTTTTTACTGATCATCAGGCTCTACTTTACTTGGTAAACAAGCCATGCAACACAGGCAGATTAGTAAGATGGTTTCTCTTACTAATGGAATATGACTTTGAGGTGGTGGTGAGGAAAGGCAAGACTCATTTGAGAGCAGATCATCTCTCAAGGCTCACATCCGGAGAGGCCCCACAAGGAGTGTCAGATGACCTTCCTGATGCTTACTTGTTTAATTAGGAAGTAAAAGCCCAAAAGTACCATATCATGGCAGGGAGTATGTACAAACATACAGATCAAGGATTATTAGCCTGTTGTGTGGAAGAGGATGAGTACGTGAAGTGGTTGCAATTAGCACATGTAGGTGCATTAGAGCAACATTTCTCAAGGCAACAAACCCTACAGACACTAAGGAGACTCTGAGTGCAGTGGCCAACCATGGAAGCAGATGTCCATAGGATGTGCATGGAATGCCCAACCTGCTGCACTAAACCACCAGTGGAGCGTGCCACTCTTTATCGGGTGACTTTAGTGCCAGATTGGAGCGAGCCACTAGCAGCCTATTTGAGGACAAAAACCTTCCCCCAAGATATGATGTTGGCTAGACAAAGGAGCTTAGAACAAGGAGCACTAGACTACTCACTCATTGGAGATAATCTATACAAACGTGGTAAAGATGGGTATCTTAGATTGTGTGTCCACGAGCGCGAATATCTGAAGATCTTGGAAACTGCTCACCAAGGTGTAGCAGGAGGACACCTGGACCAGATCGTGTGATCAAGGCAATACTATTTGCAGGTCTTTGGTGGCCAACCCTTCACATGGATGCACATGCCTACGTGAAGAGGTGTTATGTTTGTCAGCGAACTCAGTATCCTATACGAAAAGATGAGATGCCATTGAAACCTACGATGGGTGGACGTGCATTCTCTAAGTGGGGAATAGACTTTGTTGGTCCTATTAACCCCCCAGCTAAGGGTTCCCATGCTAAATATATTATTGTGGCCACTGACTATCTAACCAAGTGGGTAGAAGTAAAAGCTACAACAAAGAATGACGTGCAGACCACTGCTAAGTTCTTATTCGAGAATGTGTTCACCAGATACGGGCTGCCGATAGAGCTAGTAAGTGATAGAGGCACACACTTCTTGAATGAAGTCATAGAAAACCTTCTCCAAGAATTCTTGGTGATACATAAGAAGTCTGCCCCCTATCACCCACAAGCCAATGGATAGGCTGAGAGCACGAATAAATATCTATGCAATGTATTGACAAAATTGGTTAATAATAAATGCTCTAATTGGGACAAACAACTACACCATGCTGTTTGGGCATACAGAGTTGCCTATAAAATGGTGCTCCAAGCCACACCCTTTCAAATGGTGTTTGGCCAAAATGCGGTGCTACCATTGGACTTTTTGATACCTGCATTGAAAGTAGCACAAGAGCATGACTGGATAGGCCATGAGCTCTCCTCTAGAATCTTTGATCTTGAATGATTAGGTGAAACACGATTGAGAGCTGCAGGGGAATTTATGCAGCCAAGAAGAGGCAAAAAGCATATTTCGATGCACATGTGAAGGATAAGGGCTTGAAAGCAGGAGACCTAGTCCTAGTCTATACCTTGAAGCAACATGCTCGGAAATTAGAGAAGAGAGGCTATGGACCAATGATTATTAATAGGACCTCCACAAGTGGAGCAGCACAACTAGCTACTTTAGAAGGTGATATCCTACCAAGTTACATAAGCGGATGCAGAGTCAAGTTATATCAAGAACCCCTAACGGAAGAGATGCTAAATCGACTCAATACTGCAAGGAAACTTAAGGAAGAGGAAAAGCGAATTCGAGAAGAAGCATAGGCAGAAGCTTTAGAATGCATCCGATGGATGAAACTGAGAAGACAAGGTAGGCCTGACACTCAAGAAGCTCCAAGTTATCACATGGCCATGTGCGAGGCTTTAGGTGAACGGTCTTATAGGATAGTTGACCGACGACCTTTTGTGACCCTAGAAGTAAGACAAGGAGAGAGTGCAATGATAGTGAGAGCATTAATTGACTCAGGAGCTGCCACTAGTGCAGTTGGACTTTCTTACTGCCAAGAACTACAATTGAAGGTAAAACCTATAGAGGCATACCTGATAGGGTTGGGAGGTGTTGGAACCCCTTGCATGGGAGACGAGGAAGTACTAGTATGTGAAGACGAGGATCTTACCGAGCCCCTTGTCTTGGGCCAAGACTGGATCTATAATCAAGCAGTCAACCTCAACCTAAGAAGTGGACTTCTTTAGGCTTGGGTAGGCCAAAACTGCCTCACGATTGAATTAGAAAACCAAGCACTCAGGCCATTAGAAAAGGCACCAACTCCTGGTCCCTCCAGGAACCCACATGAAGATAACAATGATGTTCTTGTCACAAGTTCTATGGTGCAGAGGATTGTCACTCTTGACGAAGGCACAGAAGTCAATGAGGAGTTCCCATCTATTCGAAAGAAGATTCTAAAGGGACAAGCTCAGCAACACACGACACTGAGGAGGCCGATGATCAAGAAGCATGAGCAACAACCTAGGCAATATGAAGTACCTCGTGGCATGAAGCAGATTTGGATACGCAAAGGGGAAAAAACCATGGCTCCAGAGACAAGTTCTCAAAAAAGCACCAAGCAAGCCACACCGTCAAGGACTAAAACAAAGAAGGCCCCTAGGCAACACTCTAGACATACCATTTCTATTTGGGTCCCGAAGCGGTCAATGAAGGCTATCCCCCTTGCTAGACAGATATGGGTGCCCAAGACCTGCTTGCAAGCTCAAATAGCTTCACCTCCAGTCACTAGAATAAATCAACACTCACAAGCACTCTTGGCAAATAGCTCAGGGGAGATACCTACACCCTAGACTATTACACCTCCGGTCAAACCTAGGAATGTCTGGAAATGGGTACCCAAAAGGTCCCAAATCCAACACAAGCCAATCCACAAACCTGTACATGTCATCACCACTAAAGGCTATGATATCACAATCAAAGTTTGGAGACTTAAATCCCGCATCAAACCCCCTGACCCAATTTTGTAAATCCATCCACCCTGATGTAGGTGCATTCTGAGTACAGTGCACATCCAAGTATGCATCTAGGATGATACTAACCTGCTAACCAACACTCACACCCATCACAAACATTTCACCTCTAACCACTAACCACTTGGAATGTCATGTTTGTATTGTGAAGGGAACACTAGAACATCCTGTTTCCTATGCAACACTAATGTGCCTCTTTTCTTATAGCAGATAAGCATCAACAGCTGCAAGAAGTTTCATGGCCGCAACAGTAGCAGGCACGAGCTCCCAGGCAGGCACTAGTACTCAAATGGATTGGGATACCATGCCTGTGGAGGTTCCACTAACAGCTAGGTCTGAGGAGTTTTTGAATCTGAGACGAATTCCCATCTCGGATCCACCAAGTGGCCTAACAGAAAGAGTAAAGGAACATTCTCATTGCTTCAATGAGATGCCTAGGGGATTTGGGGGATACATACCATATCTGGGAATCCAAGTTGGAATTTGGAGGAGTTTGGTGGACATTTCAGTTCTTCTCAAGAGAGTTTGAAGCATTACAAAACGTAGCACCTCTTCAAGATATTTGGCAGAAAGCAGGATTGCAGGATTATTTTAGTGCATCTCTGCCTAAACCAGATTTCCAGGTGCTATTACTTGATTGCAAATCTGAAAGCGACAGGAGATTGAGATCAGTCAGGCACATTCCTGGTGCCCTCTCTATCAAACTAGGAGGAAATGAAAAAGTTGAGTTGAACATAACTTTAATCAGGGAGGCCCTTCAGATGTACGACACCCATGCACCCTCCGATCGAGACCCATTGATACCGGAGTCTATGAAGAACAATAAACTCAAGAAGTTGAAAGAAATGTGTGCCCTCACCCCAAACATTGCCATACCATTGCGAATGTGCCTTCAGCACTTTGCATTTCCGACTCAAGACCGATTCACACAGCCTCATAAGAAGATTTGGTATGGGCTATACCTAGCGGAAACAGGGAGTTTACCTATTAAAATGCCAGTGTGGATCCTCGACCAATTATATGAAGCAGGCAAACGAGGAGTAAGGAAGCCCACTTTGAATGGTTGTTGTGCCATTACAAGAATCATCTACAAATGCCTCGCTTATGATGTGCCGATTGCACGGGCACTTAAATACTCACAGCTGTAGTTCTTCCAGGGGTGAAAGCCAGGGGTTCAACCAACTAAAAGAATGTGTGGATCTCTTTCCCATGTTCTAATTCCTCGCGAGTCCACCACAGAAATCTCCCCTAGAGAAGAAGAAGAGGTGGCCCCATTCACGATCCATCTCCAACGACCACAATCAGAGGGTATGGTACAACCCACTCCATCAGCCCCTCCACTACCCACGAATGCTGAGTTTGCCTCCATGGCTGCATTGGCGGAGGATACATCCTTTGACTTTGAGAGCTTCTTGCAAACAACGCAGCTATCGGACAATGAAATCTTTTCAGACACTGAAGGTCTCAGATCTTCATCCCAGTGAGGACGCCCACATTGTGATGCACACAGAGTACATTGGGAAGATGAGGCACAACACACTCACGTTGAAGGCACACATGAACAAGGGGAGGTGCAGGGGAATGAATCAGAGGAGAGTGAGGAGGAAGCCTCTGCCTACATTGCACAACTCAAATGGCTATACGAGACAATTAAACAAGTAAAAAAAAGGCATAGGTTGTCAAAAGAGGCAAACAGAGCAATGGTGAACCAGATGCTGCAGGCGGAGAATGTAGACCCTCATTTTACAGAATCATTGAATCTTTTGGCAGATACCTGTGGAATTGTGGAAGCCATGCAGACCATGGTACATCGTACCACCCCTCAATACGACCAACGAAGGCTTGATACTCGACCGTAGAGGGGAAAGATGATTCAAATGGAAGCCTCTACCTCACTCCCTACCATAGCTCAAGAACACGTTCACATGGCTAGCCCCACTAACACTGATGCACACGATGACAACACACAAATACCATCTCCACCATTCCCTCCCGTCCAGCCCACCGAACCCCTCACCACTAGCCTTTCTGAACAACTAGTATTCAACCTCAGTGAACCTATACCACACACCACCATTTCTCCATCCTTCCCTTTACCTACATCCACCAGTTCCAGCCAATTTTCCGAACCTTAGTTAGGTCATCCCGCCACCCATCAAACCATAATAGTTCACCCTTCTTACCTACCAGCTCTCGGATAGCCACATGTCCCTACCCAAACATAACACACCCATTTTCCTTCACTAATATATTTCCTCTTTCCCAACCCCAACCCATTGTGCCCCTCTTAAACTCCTCAGAACCAACACAAACCACCCAACCTCCATTCTTGGCAAACCTTGTAGATATAATTCAACAAATTGAGAATTATAATAGAAAGTCCCTTTCCCACCCCACCTCCCCCACATTCATGGCCAGCACTAACACACCACCCACCATTTCAGTATTCACGATTCACGCTTCACACACAATCACGTCTGACCCCATGGACATTTCACCCTCCATAGGACCATCCACCACCACTGTTGTTTCAACATCATCACATTTCACTTCACTCACGTCACCACTTCCAACCACTGTAGGCACAACATCCACTTTTCCCTTCCCCATTTCCCGACCCCTTGCATCTTCCACCATTACCTCTACATCCACTTCATTTAGTCATGCATTAGACACCATGTTCGAAGCTGCCACACAACTTAAGCAGGAGTATAAATTATTGGAAGAGAATAACAAAGAGCTTTGCAATTTGTCGGCTCACCTCCAAGCGTGTGTCGATGCTTTGGAGTTGTGTAATACCGCATTGCAACACGAGGTTACTGCCCTCCAACAATCTCATGCGGAGCTCGAAGCCCGATATATAGAGGCAGGTAAAGTAACCAATGAACAACTCAGAGATCAACTAGCTCGCAACACTAGACTACAAAGAAACATGGCATTACTTCGTCGACACTTAGCAGCTGCTCAAGAAGAGAATAGAAGGCTACAACAACAGAATCAAGAAAATCTCAAGGTAGCCATTGAAAACACTCCAAGAACTCTTGTAGATCCTGCTAAATTCCAAGCTATTCCATAAAAAAACATCCAGGTATCGGAAAATTATGCTAACCTTTTGGAGGCCCATGACCGTCTTGAGACCCATGACCATGCCCCCATGAACATCCAGGTATTGGAAAATTATGCTAACCTTCTGGAGGCCCATGACCATGCCCCCATGCACTTAAAGTATAATCCTTGCTATGGGCCAGTGCAACGAAGAAGATCCTAGAAAGCATTTGCCATAAAAGTTCAGAAAAATTCTAATTGCAAACAATGGCTCAATTACCCCTCCATTGCACCACCAATAGGCACACCTACCGTAGCATACATGATGGCTACTGTTGATGTATAAAACACCACAAGAAATGAATTAATGTGACACTAGAACACCTCTATGGTCACCATTAACTCATTGCCACTCCAAACTTTGAGAAATGATAGCTTAAAGTGAGAACTTTGCTTCTATAGAAATTCCTAGTCACCGAAATGACATACCTTCAGTATTTTGCTAATTTCCCCTAGCTCAAGTATGCTTTCTCCATGAAACTTTATATGCTGAAACTAGAAGAGTAGAGCTTTCCAACAAGCTATTATATGCATCAAACGGAGCTCTAGAACTCAAGTTATGGCCCTCACAAGATGACCCTGTATGACCTTCCAAAACTGGAAATCTTGCCTGTTTTAGTATTCCTGATGTCCAAAAATAAAAAATTCGATGCCTAACATCGAATTTCAGTCCAAGTCGATGCCAGGCATCGACTTTGGGCTTTTTTTGGCTATTTTTCTGCACCAGAAACACTCTCTTTTACACACACATGAAGAAGATGACTTATATGCTAGAAGTCGATGCCGGGCATCCATTTTATGCTGGAACTCGATGCCCGGCATCGAGTTGCTCCACAAACTTCATATTTTTAGAAGATTCAACAATAGTTAACACACAGAGAATGAAAAAATGACTTATCAGCCAAGATTCGATGCCAGGCATCGAATTGCTCAGAAAACTTGAACTTTTGAATTCATCACACAGTAGGCAAGCATGGAGATGATGGAGAGAGACTCATACAAAGAACTTTACTCAGTTCTTTCTCATAGCTATGAAAACTCAGAAGTTTTACAGATGCTTTCTCACTCAGAGAAGCCCGACTATTCACAGTCGTATAAAATGAACTCCTTCTTCTACTTCTTCTCTCTTGCTCTCTCTCTCTCTCTCTGCGTCAGTTGATACAAACTAACTTATATAGATTTTTGTATTCTCGTGATTTTAAAAAACTTATAGAACTAAAGTGAACTAACTTTACAAATATGATACATTTGTGAATTTGTCCCTTCACATAGGCATGGGGTTTTCTTCCTAAGATTTGACCTTCAAATATATGTCTAATTAGTGAGTGTTTCTCCAACAGCTCCCCCTCAATCACTAATTGACATTCCCTGTTTCTTCATATCATCTTCTTTTCTTTTACTCCTGCCATGCTTTTGAATCTGCTGGTCTTCACACCATCCAAGCTCTTTGTCATTATGTCTGCTAATTGATCTTTAGTAGAAATGTATTCCACTTCAATCTCCTTCTCCATTACCTTTTCTCTGAGAAAATGATACTGTATCTCTATGTGCTTTGTTCTTGCATGAAATACTGGATTTGCTGCAAGATAAAGTGAACTCATATTATCTCCATGTATTGTAGGTGTACCTTGATCAATGCCTAAGCTCTTGAACAATGTCTGCATCCATATGACTTCCTTAGCTGCTTCCACAAGTCCTTTGTACTCTGCTTCAGTTGATGATAATGCTACTGTATGTTGTTTCTTGGAACACCAACTTACAAGCTTATCACCAATGTATATCATGTAACCATGAGTTGATCTCCTGTCATCTTGATTACCTGCCCAGTCTGAGTCACTGTAGGCTCTCAACTTCAAATCTGATGTAAAAGGATAATATAATCCTTCCTTTATAGTTCCTTTGATATATCTGAGAACTCTTTGACCTGCAATCCAATGTGGGTCCTTTGGACAATGCATGAATTGTGACAAAACTCCCACTGCATAACTAAGATCAGGTCTTGTTAGTGTAGCATAAATCAAACTACCCACAAGAGATTGATACTTCCTCATATCTTTGTAGTCTGCACCATCATATTTACTGAGCTTGTGATTAACTTCAAGTGGAGTTGAAGCTTCTCTGCAATTTTCCATATCAAACTTCTTCAACAAGTTCAGAAGATACCTTTCTTGTGACACATATATGCCATGATCTGTATAAGTAACTTCCATTCCAAGAAAGTATGATAACTTTCCTAGGTCACTGATCTTAAACTCTTTCTCAAGTAATCTCTTTACCTCCTTGATTCCTTCATCTGAAGTACCTGTGATTATAATGTCATCTACATAAATACAAATGTAGATTGTACCTTCCTTTGTTCTTTTGATAAGTAGACTTGAATCTGCTTTTGAACTTTGATATCCAAGATCATTGAGATACTTCACCAGTCTATAGTTCCAAGCTCTTGGAGCTTGCTTCAATCCATACAATGCTCTTCTCAACCTGCAAACAAAATTTGGATACCTGGAATCTATAAACCCTTGAGGTTGTTCCATGTATACCTCATCTGATATGTATCCATTCAAGAATGCATTTTTTATATCCAATTGACTTAGAGTCCATCCTTTTGAAGCTGCAATAGCAATGATTGTCCTTATAGTTGACATCTTAGCTACAGGACTGAATGTCTCATCATAATCTATGCCATAGGTCTGGGCATAGCCTTTCACCACCAATCTAGCTTTGTATCTGGCTATACTTCCATCTGCAAGCTTCTTCACTTTATAAACCCATTTATTTCCAATTACTTTCTTACCATTTGGTTTAGGAACAAGTTCCCATGTCTTGTTCTCCTCCAGTGCATTGAATTCTTCCTTCATTGCTTCTTCCCATTGCTTCTTACCTTTAGCTTCATCATAGTTCTGAGGTTCTTCATCATCTTTGACCATATATGCATAGTTCTTCTGAGTTATGTAAGAAGTATCATAAGAATACCTTTCTGGTTGTCTCCTTGTCCTGCTTGACCTTCTTGGTTCACATTCTTCATATGTGTCTGGATACACTTCTTCATCAAATATAGGAGCTTCTTCATTCCTTCTTGTTAATCCACTTGTGGATGTACTTGCTTGCATATAGTCTTCATCTCTATTTACCTGCACAATTGATTTTTCTTTCTCACATCTTCTTACCTCTTCTTCAAATTCTTCAGTTGTATGACTTTGATCTGCATACCAACTTTTCTGTTCATCAAATGTAACATCTCTAGAAACAATAAATTGTTTGGTTAGAGGATTCCACAATCTGTAACCCATCTGCTTTTCATCATAACCAATGAACACATATTTTTCTGCCTTTGGTTCAAGTTTATGCCTAAGTTGTGATGGCACATAAGCATATGCAATTGATCCAAACACTCTACAATGATCTAGTGTTGGTTTCTTACCCCACCAAGCTTCATATGGAGTCATACCATTGAGAGCTGCACATGGTAATCTATTCACAAGATATGTAGCTGTATTTACAGCCTCAGCCCAAAGATAATTTGGACAGTTCTTCTCCTTTAGCATAGCTCTAGCAAACTCAACCAAAGTCCTGTTCCTTCTTTCTGCTACACCATTTTGTTGTGGTGTATACCTGCAAGTTATTTCTCTCTTAATACCTGCATTCCAAAGATAATCATTGAACTCTTGGGAGAAGTATTCTCCCCCTCCATCAGACCTCAGTCTCTTAAGCTTTTGACCTGTGACTCTCTCTGCATATGCATGAAAATGCTTGAAAGCTCCAAACACTTCTGATCTTTCCTTCAAAACATATAATGTTATCCATCTTGTAGCATCATCAATAAAAAGAACATAGTACCTTGAGCCACTGATAGATCCTTCTTTTGTTGGTCCCCATACATCTGTATGAATGAGCTCTAGTAATCCATCATGTTTGAATCCTTTCTTCTGAAATGGTAACCTGTGTGCTTTACCCATTTGACATGCTTCACATTTATAAACCATATGTTGACTTTGCACATTTGGTAATCCTAGTACAGACTGATTAGCAACCATAGCTTTAATTCCTCTTTCATTGAAATGACCTAATCTCTTATGCCAGAGATCAAGTTCTGTAATCACTGCTTCACCATGTGTGAGCAAAGCTTGACCAATGTTCCCTTGCACTCTTAAAGTAAAGAGTCTACCTTCTTTCTTACCAGAGACAATCTGATTATATCCATTCTCTGGATCTTCCACAAATACTCCTTCATTTGTAAACCTGACTTGAAAACCTTTTTCAACTATCTGTCCCACACTAATCAAGTTTTTAGGTATTGTAGGAACATACAAAACATTGGTTAGCAAATCTGCTCCACTCTTGCATTTCACTTTTCCAATTGAATGTAGACTATCTCTTGTATTATCACCAGTTTGAACTGTGTGACTAGAAATGCCTTTTTCCAAATCTGACATCAATTCTATGTTTCCTGACAAATGATTAGAACATCCAGAGTCAATGTAAAATACCTTTAGATCTTCTTTGTCTGATGTGCTGATTGAATTCATCATCAATGATGTATGACTTTCATTCTGTGTGTCATTTGCATAGTTGTAGTAGGTGGTGTTGTAGGATTGATTCTGTCCCCAACTTCTTCCTCCACCTCTACCATAGCCTCCTCTTTGACTTTGTCTACCTCTTTGAAAATTACTTTGATATCTTCCACCTCGACCTCTGCTATTGTTGTTTTGATTCTGGTTTGATCCTTGTTGGTTGTGCCAACAGTCATGAGCCAAATGATTACTCAATCCACAGATCCAGCAAGCCTTCTTGTTGTTATTTTGATTACCTCTTCCTCTTCCAAAACCTCTTGCTCTTCCTCTGCCAGTGCCTTTACCTCTTGCATAATAAGCTTGAGAATTAGACTCCTCTTCATCCTTTGCTTTACCTTTATCTCCTTTCTTCTTATTCTTCATGTACATTGCAGAACTTTGACCTTTATCTCCATCTCCCTTCAAGTCTTGCTCATATGTGAGCATCAAACCAAGCAACTGGTTCAAATCTGGAACATAATGATTTAATGAAAGTTCTGTTGATAAGACAAAAGGTTTCCACCTTTCATCCCCTCTCAAGCCTGCAAGTAGTTGAGCAATCAATCTGTGATCTTCAACATCTTCATCTATGGATCCAAGACTATCTGCTAGATCCTTCATCTTAGTGACATAATCACTAATGGTTTGACTTGGCTTCTTCTTGAATGTTGTAAACTCTGACCATAGACTTGCTTTACGTGCTTTAGTAGTGCTTTGGAAATGATATTCCAATGCATTCCATATATCTTCTGATGATTCCAATCCTCTGATGTGTGGTAGCAAATGATCTGAGATTGTATTGTAGATGTAGGCTTTTGCACTTGCATCCTTCTTCTGCCAATGCTTTAAAGCATCAAGTTCTTCTTTCTTTGGTTGGCTTTCATCTTCAAATACTGGCTTCTCTTCTTCACCTGTTACATATACCATGAGATCCTTACTCATAAGGCTTCCATTCTCAT
The DNA here is from genome assembly GCA_020310875.1 of Ceratopteris richardii. Classification (NCBI taxonomy): domain Eukaryota; kingdom Viridiplantae; phylum Streptophyta; class Polypodiopsida; order Polypodiales; family Pteridaceae; genus Ceratopteris; species Ceratopteris richardii. The sequence goes on along the minus strand of CM035418.1, from coordinate 187,915,051 downwards.
TACCCATGCGGGGTAATTATCTCTGTCCAGTTTGTCAATGGAGATATGATGTGCCATAGTTCTTTCCTTCTGCTGCAACCTGTGAGCTTAAAGGATAAAGGATAATACCTTTTGAAGTTCTTTGTGTATGAGCATACTTCGAAAGTAATCTTTTGATGCCTTGTGTCTTCAAATGCTTCACCTTTCAAACTTTAATGGAAAACTTTACAAAACTTCTCGTACCTTTGTCGTCTTCTGCTCTCGAGAATCTTTCTGCTCTGATACCACTTGTTGATGTATAAAACACCACAAGAAATGAATTAATGTGACACTAGAACACCTCTATGGTCACCATTAACTCATTGCCACTCTAAACTTTGAGAAATGATAGCTTAAAGTGAGAACTTTGCTTCTATAGAAATTCCTAGTCATCGAAATGACATACCTTCAGTATTTTGCTAATTTCTCCTAGCTCAAGTATGCTTTCTCCATGAAACTTTATATGCTGAAACTAGAAGAGTAGAGCTTTCAAACAAGCTATTATATGCATCAAACGGAGCTCTAGAACTCAAGTTATGGCCCTCACAAGATGACCCTGTATGACCTTCCAAAACTGGAAATCTTGCCTGTTTTAGTATTCCTGATGTCCAAAAATAAAAAATTCGATGCCTAGCATCGAATTTCAGTCCAAGTCGATGCCAGGCATCGACTTTGGGCTTTTTTTGGCTATTTTTCTGCACCAGAAACACTCTCTTTTACACACACATGAAGAAGATGACTTATATGCTAGAAGTCGATGCCGGGCATCCATTTTATGCTGGAACTCGATGCCAGGCATCGAGTTGCTCCACAAACTTCATATTTTTAGAAGATTCAACAACAGTTAACACACAGAGAATGAAAAAATGACTTATCAGCCAAGATTCGATGCCAGGCATCGAATTGCTCAGAAAACTTGAACTTTTGAATTCATCACACAGTAGGCAAGCATGGAGATGATGGAGAGAGACTCATACAAAGAACTTTACTCAGTTCTTTCTCATAGCTATGAAAACTCAGAAGTTTTACAGATGCTTTCTCACTCAGAGAAGCCCGACTATTCACAGTCGTATAAAATGAACTCCTTCTTCTACTTCTTCTCTCTTGCTCTCTCTCTCTCTCTTTGCGTCACTTGATACAAACTAACTTATATAGATTTTCGTATTCTCGTGATTTTAAAAAACTTATAGAACTAAAGTGAACTAACTTTACAAATATGATACATTTGTGAATTTGTCCCTTCACATAGGCATGGGGTTTTCTTCCTAAGATTTGACCTTCAAATATATGTCTAATTAGTGAGTGTTTCTCCAACAGCTACTATCAGACACTGGATGCCATGTCTCCAACCAATGAACGATGTAGCTGCGCAGATGATGCTGAAGATCTTGGACCTAATGCAAATAGTACTCAAAACTTTCCGCAATGTACGCAATATCCAGCCTCTGATCCCAGGCTTCATAAATGGTAATTATGACTTACTCTATGATATGAGCACAACCCCTAGTATTAGGGTTGCTTATGCATGGCATGCGAGGATCAGATATCTCCCTGCTTGCTATAAGCAAACATTTGATGATATGTTTACCACTGGGTTTTGGGAATCGCACTCAGAAGTGTTCGCGCCACGCCCAACCCATCTACTACAACTATTTGCATGTGAACAGACAATGCACTCAGAGCTCTACACCACACCGCAACCTGACATTCCTGGCGCAGTCAATTGGGATGCTCTTCAGTGCGATCTTGTCAGGGGACTCAAAATCAAAGAAGAGGAGCTAGCCATTGACATAGTACAACACTACATTGATCACCCATTGGAACAAAGGTCTGTCAGAGACGATAGACGCTAGGGGGGGAGAGTGTTGGCATCATACTGGCATCATACGAGAAGAAGCAAGTACGGGCAGACACGCAGATCTAGCACTAAGACAACCCATCCAAATTTTTCCAATCCTTACATTATTCTAAAAGTGATTCTCATCACTGAAAACCCTTGTAAATATCGTTTCACCTTTTTGTAGCTCCATTTTGTGCAAGCCGAGGAGTCCTCAAGCTTGAGGAGCTTTAGAAGTAATTGCCTACCAAGTTTCATATTTTTCAGAGCTCGTTTGAGCCTCCAAACTAGATTAGGGAACTAATTTTTAACTAGACTGGACACTAGGTCTGAACAGGACCAAAGCTAGTAAAAAACTATAAATAGAGCTAGAGAGCTCATTTTTTAGCTATCTGGTTATAGTTTTGAACTTGTATGAGAACTTTGTTGTAATAGAAGTGATTCCATTGTCTTGCTCTCTTTGTTCTTGTCGTGTGCATGCGTGTGCGTGTATGTGTGTGCATGTTGGTGTGGTTCTCACTCACACACTTGTGCCTTCACTTGCTCGAGGTCTTCATACCATCTTCATGTCTTCCCAGATTGACATTAAAGGAGGTGCTACTCATCATTGAGCTACATATGCTTTCCCTCTACCTAAGCATAGACACTTGTCCTCAGTGCCACTCAGATATCTCAAAATCATATTGATCGCTTCCCAATGTTTCTTGCCAGGATTAGACATATATCTGCTCACAACTCCCATTGCAAATGTAATGTTTGGTCTCGTAGCTACCATAGCATATATGAGACTACCTCCGGTAGACTGATAGGGAATTTTGGTCATGAATTCCTTCTCCTCATGTGATTGGGGGCAATCATCCTTGCTCAATTTCACATATGTGGGTAAAGGTGTACTCAATGCCTTTCCACCCTGCATATTGAACCTGTGAAGTACTTTGGATATGTACTCACTTTGAGAAAAGGATATGCATCTTTTACTCCTATCACGAGTAATGCGCATGCCAAGAATATGTTTGGCATCCCCCAAATCCTTCATATCAAATGTCTGACTCAACTTCCTTTTGAGAATTGGCAAGTCATAGGAGGACTTCCCAGCAATCAACATATCATCGACATAAAGTATCAAGCATATCAAACTTCCATCTGAGCATCTCTTCATGTAGAGACAATGATCCTCATTGCTTCGAGAATAGCCTTGGGACCTCATAGAAGCATCAAAATTTTGGTACCATTGTCTAGGAGACTGTTTAAGTCCATACAAGCTCTTCTTGAGCTTACAAACTAGACTTTCCTTGCGAGGAACTACATAACCCTCTGGTTGTTCCATATAGATCTCATTTGTAAGATCTCCATGCAAGAAAGCAGTTTTCACATCCATTTGGACTAGCTCTAAGTCCTCCATTGCAACAAATCCAAGCAACATGCACAAAGTAGTCATCTTGACCACTGGAGAGAAGATTTCCTCAAAATCAACACCATGTTGTTGCTTAAAACCCTTTGCAGCAAGTCGTGCTTCATACTTTGGAGAAGCACTATCTGATGTGAATTTCAGCTTATATACCCATTTACATGGTAAAGCTTTCCTACCCTTTGGCAAAGGTACTAAATCCCTAGTACCATTCTTGTGAATAGAATCCAACTCACTCTTCATGGCACACTCCCACTTGACATGATCCTCTGTTTGCATAGCCTCTTTGTAGCAAGCAGGCTCACCAGCATCTGTTAGCATAACAAAATCTAAACCTGGAACATATCTATCAAGTGTATGTGAGACATATGCAGAACGTCTCAATGGTTGCTGAACACGAACATGTGCAGACTGATCTGAATGGACATTCTCTTGAACATTCCTATGTGCAGCATTTTTATGCATGCTAACTGGAGGATTAATATCCTCAAACATCACTCTTCTCACTTCAACCTCCTTAATGGGCTGTTTATGCATCTTAGACTCATTGAAAATGACATCACTACTTTTGATCACTGTCCGTGTTTCAGGATCCCATAAGTGATATCCAAATTGTCCTTCTCAACCATATCCAAGGAAAATGCATTTCTTTGACTTATGGTCCAACTTTTGTCTAAGATTCTTGGGTATATGAACATATGCTTCACACCCAAAAACTCAAAGATGATCATAATATGGTGGCCTCCCTGTCCACAACTCTTGAGCCACTTTCAGACCTTTGGCAGTACTAGGTGAAAGGTTAATCACATGAACTGCAGTCAATACTGCTTCTGCCCAAAAGCCTTATGAGAGGTTTGCATGATGCAACATAGAGACTACTCTATCTTGAATAGTTCTATTCATCCTCACAGCTACACCATTCTGTATTGGGGTATAAGGAGCTGTAGACTCTCTACAAATCCCTCTAGACTGTCAGAAAAGGCTGAATTCATGTGAGGTATACTCACCCCCATTATCTGAATGTAAAGCCTTAAGCTTAGTTCCCTTTTTAGTCTCAACTGAAGTAAGCCATTTTCTGAAAGTAGGGAATACCTCATCCTTCGATTTGATAGGATATACCTAGACTTTTCTAGTAGCATCATCTATGAAAGTGACAAAGTAAAGAGAACCACCTAATGACCTAGTGGGCATAGGACCACACACATCTGTATGAATGAGATCTAAAGGTTGAATTGAAGAGTCAATGTGCATTCTATGCACATTTATGGTTTGCTTTCCATATTGGCAATGCTCACAAAATGAAAAGTCAAAGAAAGATAACACAGATAAATATCCAGAATGAGAAAGATTTTCCATTCCACTATGAGATATATGGCCCAAACGACCATGCCAAATACAAGCCATAGGCTGTTTAGTAACAGCTAACAAGTGTTCTTTATGTGATACAAATAAATGATAAAGTTAGCCAATTTTTCTTCCTTTTGCAATAACCATATTGCCCTTTGATATACAAAAGGACTGAGCATAGAAAAACACCTTGTAACTGTTAAATTGGTTATGGTTTAATCGTTACTCTACGTCCGATTCAAACACTTCAAGTTCAACCGGTTCCAAATCTTCCTAACCGCAATCGTTCTCTTAGCCACGTGGGTCCTTGGGAGTGGTAGGGGTCTGTTAGATAGAGGCCCTGTACTATTTTCCCATTTTAACACACAATCTTAATGTCATCCCGTCCTTAGCTCAGTATCCATCCCTGAACAACGGAAGACTGTTCAGTGTATTGGAATTAGAACTTCAGGATTGAGGGTAGCAATCCGGTTACGTAATTTACGCGCAAAAGATACTTCAATAACAAAGTCACCTAATCCGTACTTCGTCAGGGCAGATAGGTATACCAACTAGACATTATATCTTAAAGTTACGCAGACTCGAACAATCAATCTCCTTGTAATAAACAGCTAACCATAAACCGACGATGTTCTACTCACATTCAGACCATTACAGCTACTAGTCTTCTCGTAGTTGGAGTAAACAGCAAATATAAGATACAGTAACGAATTCGGTCGCTTACAGAAACTTACAGACAATTAGTTCGAGATTACTCTTCGCGCTACCTACTTCGTGTTGCGAACATTTGTTTTATGTAGGGTACAAGTTTCAAATTATGTAAATACCTTTGGGAAGTCTTCAAATACTTCAAGAAGGCTCATATTATTCATAAAATGTAGCAAAAATACCACGTGAGTTCTAGAACATGGTGAGTCAAATTAGTGAGTCACAAGGGAGCTTCAGTGGTGTCCTAGTGGAAGGTCGATGTGGCTAGTTCTCAAAGTCCATCAATACTTTGCTTATTTGAGCACTTGAGTCATGTAATACCTCCATCCAAGTGTCTACCACGAATTTAGATGTATTAGGAAGGTTTTAGATTAGTTTCCCATGCTATAAAAAGAGGAGAAAAGTCGTGATCTTGTGGGATGTCCAAGAGAGTCATATGTGTATCTCTACACTGCTGTAGTTTTGTATGCAGAGATTGTAGAGCTTGTATCTCCCTCATTATATATCCAAATTACATGTTTGATAGCTCATTGGAAAGCTCTTACTGTCTACTTTCTTCCTGTAAATTTTCATAATCATTGGATTTGTGAGCTGAGAGCAATACTCTCTGCAAGTAGTGTGTGTTCTCTGTTTTTTATCCCTGCTGAAGGTCTCCATTAAACCTCAAACTTGCAGAGGTCATATCTCCTTGTGTATGTATCCAAATCATGTCTTCTTTGGCTTGTTAGAAAGCTCTTTAAGTCTACTTGTATTCTGAAAAGTTTCAAAGTCATTGGAGTTGTGAGTTGAGAGCAGTAGTCTCTGCAAGTGATGTGTGTCCTCAGGTTCATCTCTGTTTCAAGGTCTCCATTAAAGCTGCATATTGCAGAGGTCATAGCTCATTGTCTTTTTATCCATTTGAGGTGTTCTATATCTTGTTGGAAAGATCTTAGAGTCTAGTTTATGTGTGTGAAACAGTTTTGGAAAATTCCAAGTGAGTAAAGAGAAATTTGCTCTGCAAGAAAATTGGTCTGTGCATACAAGTTTGTGAAAAAGTCAATTAGGTCCTGTTGGGTTTCACCTACTTCTAGCTGTACTTTGGAGATCAATAAACTCCAACATTGGTATCAGAGCAAGTACTTGGAGGCTTGGAGAAGGTTATCATACCTTGACGAAGAATTTGAAGCTATCAAAGGGCAGTTCATCATCAACACTACACAAAGGTAGAAGAAGATTGCAAGGAGGCATCTGAAGCAACATCCAAGCAAAGAAAGGTGCACATACCTCATTTACAAGGTAAATATTATATTTCTTCTCATCACACACATTGGAAAGGAAGCTTAAAGGAGGAAGCTTAGCATTTGTATTATGGGAGACCAACATGCACAAATAGAGAAGCTTGATAAGACCAATGATCAAGCATGGAAGTTTAGAATCACAGCATACTTGCAAGGTAGAGGCTTGTATGGTTTGATTGAAGGCCCATATATCAAACCCACATTACCAGAGGACCCAAATCAGCAACAATTGAGGGAGTTTAGACTTTGGAATGAGAGAGACAAAAGGGTTATATTCATTTTATCACAAAATATTCAAGATTCAATGGTAGGACACATACAAGATCTAGACACAAGTAGAGATGTTTGGCTTGCATTGGAAAGGTTGTATGCTACAGGTACAAGAGCAAGGAAGATTCAACTCAAAAATGAGTTGAATAACATAAAGAAAGATACAAGGACATCGGTCAATGATTACATATTGAAAGTTAAAGAGATTGCAGATCAACTAGGATCAATTCAAGCTCATGTGGAGGACGACGACTTGGTTGCACATACTCTCAACGGACTCAAAGATGATGAGAGATGGAAACCCTTCATTACTTCAGTTTATGTCAGAGGAGAATTACCAGATTTTGATCAACTTATTGCCCTCATGGTCACGGAGGAGATGAATCTAAATGGTTCTACTTCAAATCAAAAAGGATCTCAAGGACAAGCTCTTTATGTAGGATCATCAAGAGGTGGAAATAGAGGTGGAAGAGGTTCAAATAGAGGTCGAGGAAGAAGGAGTGATGATCAAAGGACTTCAAGTGGCTTCTTCAACACAAGAGGAAGAGGAAGATCAAGCGCTAGAGGTACGAGAGGCTACTACAACTACAACCAAAGACAAAGGAGTGAAGATAATAAGAACAATTGCTATATATGTGGAAGGTATGGACACTATGCCAAAGATTGTTATCAAAATGAAAATAATCAAGGTGGTAATCGAAGAGGAGGCTATTCAAGAAGAGGTAAACAACAAGGAAATTATGCAGTTGAAGGTAAAAGTGATGATTATGATTCTCTTCTTATGATGAATGTAGAAACTAAGATGAATTGCAATAGCGATGTATGGTATGTAGATAGTGGTTGTTCTAATCACATGTCTCATGATGCTTCATGGTTTTCTAATATGCATAATCCGTCATGTAAAGGTCATGTTGAAACAGGAGATGATACAACACATAAGATTATGTAGGTTGGAGATGTTGTTATGCAGGATAAGAGCAAGAAAAATTGCTTGAAGGATGTACTTTATGTGCCAACGATCACTAAGAATTTGATGTCGGTTGGTCAAATGGTAGAAAAAGGTCTACAAGTGAGATTTAATCATGCAGGTTGCTTCATTGAGGATCCAAAGCAAAGGAGGTTAATTGCTAGAGGTCAAAAACAAGGTAGATTGTTTACATTCAAGGTAAATCCAAATCATACAAACTATTTCTCTTATGGTATGCATCGAATAGCAGAGCTTGATCTATGGCACAAAAGGATTGGACACATGAATGTACACAGGTTAAAGGAGCTATCAAAGAAGAGGATTGTTGAAGGATTACCTGATCTTACTAAGCAACATATGGTGCATCTTTGTGAAGCATGTCAAATGGGTAAGCAGAGTAGACAACCTTTCAAGCATTCAAGCTATGTAAGTGATGGTTTGCTAGATCTCATACACACAGATGTGTGGGGACCTACTAAAGAGGCATCCTTGGTTGGTAATAAGTACTATGTATCATTCATTGACGATCATAGTAGAATGACATTTGTGTATTTTATTAAACATAAGAGTGAGGTCTTTGATTGTTTCAAGAAGTTCAAATCATATGTCGAAAAGCAAACAGGAAGGTATATTAAGAAGCTAAGATCCGATGGAGGAGGAGAGTATTTCTCTCAAGCTTTTACTGATTTTTTGTATGATGAAGGTATCAAAAGAGAAGTTACATGCAGGTATACTCCACAACAAAATGGAGTCACAGAAAGAAGAAACAGAATCATAGCAGAAGCATCTAGAAGCATGCTTAATGATATGTGTTTGCCTAATTATTTTTGGGCTGAAGCTGTTAGCACAAGTGTTTACATTATGAATAGAGTTTCGACTGCTGGAGTTCATCATTTGACACCATATGAGGTATGGCATGGAAGGAAACCAAGTGTAAGTCATTTGAAAGTATTTGGCTGTGTATGTTATGTACATGTACCTAGTGAGGTGAGATCTAAACTTGATGCGAAATCAGAAAAATGTATATTTATTGGTTATGCAGATACTCAAAGAGGATATAGATGCTATAATCCTCATACCAATAAGGTTGTTGTGTCAAGAGATGTAAACTTTGATGAATAACTTTCATGGTATGCAGATAAGAATTGTTTGCAGGTCATGGATGAAAATGAAGAAGGTGTGGTTGAAGGAGATGAATGCATAGTTCAGCCATCAGGAAGTTTAAATGATGAAAGGAGTGGTTTAGATGAAGAAAGAGGATCACCTTTCAATGGAAGATTAAGGCAAGAGTCACCTCCAAGTGTTAAAAGTAAAGGTAAACTCAAACTTGTTGAAGTTAATGATGAAGGAGAGGAAATTAGTGATGTATGTGAGTATGGAGAATCATCAAAGGTTCCTAATAAGAAAGGAAGAGCATCTACATTGGAGGTAAGAAGAACTTCAAGAGTAAGTAAGCAACCTCAAAGGTATACTTATGAATCTTTCATGAATACTCATTATGCTTTTATGATAAAAGTTGAGCAGGAAAATGAACCCACATGTTATGATGAGGCCAAAGGAGATGAAAAGTGGGAGAAAGCAATGAGAGAAGAAATGGAAGCACTACAGGATAACAAGACTTGGAATTTAGTTCCAAGTACACCAAAGCAAAAGGTAATTGGTTGCAAGTGGGTTTTTAAGATTAAAAGAAATAGTGATGGTAGTGTGTATAGATATAAGGCTAGACTTGTAGCAAAAGGATATAATCAAACTCAAGGTGTGGACTATGAGGAAACATTTAGTCCAGTAGCAAATATGGCAACGGTGAGAACTTTGTTGGCTTTAGCTGCAAGTAAAAGGTGGAATATATATCAACTCGATATAAAGAATGCCTTTCTTAATGGTGAGTTAAATGAAGAAGTGTATATGTCACAACCAGATGGTTATGTGGATGCAAAATGTCCTAATCATGTATGCAGGTTAAAGAAGGCATTGTATGGTCTTAAGCAGGCACCAAGGGCATGGAATGCAAGGTTGGTAAAGTATCTTATGCTGCAAGGATACACAGCGAGTCTTGCTGATCCTTCACTTTATGTAAAACATGTAGATGGCATGTGTGTCTATGTATGCATTTATGTGGATGACTTGTTGATTACAGGGAATGATGCAAAAGCAATTGATGAGATAAAAGGTAATTTGGGAAAGGAATTTAAAATTTCAGATCTTGGTTTGCTCAGATACTTTCTTGGGATTGAAATTGTGTATAACGATGAAGGTATGTGGTTGATACAAAGAAAGTATATATGTGATATGCTGAAAAGGTTTGGTATGCAGGAATGTAAATTTGTTTCTACTCCAATGGAATGTAATGTAAAGCTGAGTGCAAAGGAAGGTGATGAGTTGCATGATATGAATGTATATAGATCCATGGTAGGATCTTTGATTTATGCAACAAAAACTAGACCTGATATATGTTATGCAGTGGGAGTATTGTCACAGTTTATGCATGAACCTAGAGTACCTCATATGCATGCAGCGAAAAGAGTGCTTAGGTATTTGAAAGGTACCATGAACGAAGGATTATTTTATAGTCATGATGCTGATCTAACTCTTAAAGTCTTTAGTGATGCAGATTGGGCTGGAAGCAAAGATGACAGAAGATCCACAAGTGGATATGTGGTAATAGCAGGAAACAAGACATTAACATGGAGTTCAAAGAAACAGCCTACAGTTGCTTTATCTTCTACAGAGGCTGAGTATAGAGGTTTAGCATTGGCTACCACTGAGGTTATGTGGTTTAAAAAGCTGTTTCATGACTTGAATGTGCAGGTTGATGTACCACTGATATATGGGGATAACTTGAGCAGCATTCATATGACCTCAAATCCTATTTTTCATGCTAGAACAAAGCATATAGAGGTTCACTATCATTATGTTCGAGAGAAGGCCATGAACAATGAAGTGCAGGTTTCTTTTGTTGGAACAAAGGATCAAGTTGCAGATATCTTCACCAAATCCTTGGATGGACCAAAGCTTCAAAGATTCAACTATATTCTTGGCATGAAGGAAATACCCTTTGAAACTTGAGGGGGAGAATGTTGCGAACATTTGTTTTATGTAGGGTACAAGTTTCAAATTATGTAAATACCTTTGGGAAGTCTTCAAATACTTCAAGAAGGCTCATATTATTCATAAAATGTAGCAAAAATACCACGTGAGTTCTAGAACATGGTGAGTCAAATTAGTGAGTCACAAGGGAGCTTCAGTGGTGTCCTAGTGGAAGGTCGATGTGGCTAGTTCTCAAAGTCCATCAATACTTTGCTTATTTGAGCACTTGAGTCATGTAATACCTCCATCCAAGTGTCTACCACGAATTTAGATGTATTAGGAAGGTTTTAGATTAGTTTCCCATGCTATAAAAAGAGTAGAAAAGTCGTGATCTTGTGGGATGTCCAAGAGAGTCATATGTGTATCTCTACACTGCTGTAGTTTTGTATGCAGAGATTGCAGAGCTTGTATCTCCCTCATTATATATCCAAATTACATGTTTGATAGCTCATTGGAAAGCTCTTACTGTCTACTTTCTTCCTGTAAATTTTCATAATCATTGGATTTGTGAGCTGAGAGCAATACTCTCTGCAAGTAGTGTGTGTTCTCTGTTTTTTATCCCTGCTGAAGGTCTCCATTAAACCTCAAACTTGCAGAGGTCATATCTCCTTGTGTATGTATCCAAATCATGTGTTCTTTGGCTTGTTAGAAAGCTCTTTAAGTCTACTTATATTCTGGAAAGTTTCAAAGTCATTGGAGTTGTGACTTGAGAGCAGTAGTCTCTGCAAGTGATGTGTGTCCTCAGGTTCATCTCTGTTTCAAGGTCTCCATTAAACTGCATATTGCAGAGGTCATAGCTCATTGTGTTTTTATCCATTTGAGGTGTTCTATATCTTTTTGGAAATCTCTTAGAGTCTAGTTTATGTGTGTGAAACAGTTTTGGAAAATTCCAAGTGAGTAAAGAGAAATTTGCTCTGCAAGAAAATTGGTCTGTGCATACAAGTTTGTGAAAAAGTCAATTAGGTCCTGTTGGGTTTCACCTACTTCTAGCTGTACTTTGGAGATCAATAAACTCCAACACTTCGCCGAAGAACTGCCAAATAACATACCACACTTGTTCACACTCAGAGTCACACTCAACCATCACCGAATAGATTCGCCACAAAATACAACTGATTCGTCATTCTGTACTAAGGTGAGTATAATCGACTAGCAGGAGTACAGACGGAACAGATCAAAGCAGAACTTATCATTTCAACAACATATACGCGCACACAATGCGTTACAGCACTCTCAAACGAGACTTAATCAAACAACACACTACAATTCCCACAAAAAACGGACTGCCGCCGCTCTTTTTTTCATTGCCTTAAATAGAGGATTTTTTACAAGGATGCGCACTTCTGCAATTACCTGCGCGTTCCCTGAAAGATTCTTTTTTTTCATTTAAGCTCCCTGTCCTCGTACTCTTGTCCTTGTTCGGCGGCCGTCCAACACTTTTACATTTAAGGCACCTGTCCGGGTTCATCCGTCCTGGTTCGGCGGCCGTCTAACACTGGCACGCACGATGGACTCGAACCCGCAGGTGCATTACTGTCTTCAACATCCTTTTGCATTGCCTGTAGGTCTATTCCAGAGTTTGGCTCCCGAATCATTTCTGACCGTACTTGTTCAAGTGGAGGAACAAGTATAGCCAGCCATCTCCTACGAAAAAGTGTCCAAATATTTTGAACACGACTATCCAATTGCTATTGTAATAAGTCTATGTCCACATTTGTCATTATTGTGGCATTTAGTTCTACGCCCTCATCTTTTAATATCTGTCTTTCGAACTCCTGCAAAACCTGTATTCTTGACTGCAAAATTTCATTTTCGGCTTGTAGGTTAGCATTCAGGGTAGAAAAACTTGACATTTCGGCTTGAATCTGTGTTTGGATAGTTTGCTTCCACTGATTAAATTCTTGAAAACACTTTTTTGCGTTGATCAATTCTGCCGTTAGTTGTCGGTTGTTACTCTGTAACACCTATAGTAAAGCTTCTTTGTCGTCCAATTCCTTTTGCATCTGTGTCATTAATGAATTGGACTTAGTCATAGTAGCGAGTAGTAATTCGTTTTTGTGCTGAAGCGCTTGTTCTTGTTGCCGCAAATATTGAGAAACCTCTTGTAGTTTGTTTTGCATCCCTATCACAAAATCGGGTTGGAGATCGTCCGGTAATTGCTCTGGACTGGCAGTTGGCAAGTTGTCTGCCATCCTTCGTTTAATTGACAGCCGAAACGGCGTCCCTACGGTCTAGTTCTGTGCGCTATTACCTGTGTGGAAGAAATGTGCAGACGAGGTGGAGACTTGGTCTGCTTCCTCAGGCTCTGTTTGGTGTCCTGTGTCTATCCTATCATGTTCGTCGGAATAAAAATGGGGGAACCAGTGTAGCTTCTCATCGTTTACTGATTGGACAAAATTAAATATAGCAGCTAAATAGGCTGCTAGTCTACTGTTGGTGTGGGATCTTCGCTTATTCCCGACAATGATTTGTGTGAAGAAAGGATGGGCTTCCACCGAGTGCCAGGGCAACTCAGCGAAGTTAGCCAACCCTCTGCAACGCAGGTATTCACCTACCTCGGTAGGGATACCATCGCGGAAGGCTGCATAGTTGGCTATTGCTTCCATGGCGGTTACTGAGGTAGATGATGAGCACGGATGCAGAATGCACGAGGGCTCAGAATACTAGCATGCAACACAATAGCTTATTTCGGCGTCGTCGACAGAGTTTAAATAGACACACTACGGTGGAGGTGGAATATCATTGTGCGGTGCGGGACTAGTACTGGTTTTCATGCAGGTGTGCGTACTCGAGTGACTGTTAAGAGGGCGGCTGGTTATATCAAGATCGTACAAAACGCGGCTATTTATAAAAAGCAAAAAGAAGGAAAAGTTTAAACAAAACACGGTCCATCGTCGAAAACTTAATGCTGGCTAGTGGTGTGATGATATGGCCGCAACTTCGACCCATTAATTACCTTGGGGAGTGGATTTCCAGTCAACGTAGTCAACCGAAAAGTTGCCGGACCAACTTGTTCTGAGATCTTAAAGGGACTGAACCAGCGTAGTTTGAACTTTCCTGCTGCTCTATCGGATTTTGCGTTATAGAAAAGGACAAGCTGACCTACCGAAAAGATTGGGGTCTTGAAATATCGATCGTGTGTCTTGGCTTGCCTTAGTTGTACTTCGCGCATGGTTAAAAAACTGAGCCATCGGTGCTCATCAAGTTCCCTGAGTGCGTCCATTCGTGCTGTCAACGACTCTTCTGGTAGCATTTTCTGGGTGATTGCTACACGCAGGCTTGGGATAACTATTTCCATGGGTGCTATTGCTTCTAAACCATAAGCTAGTTTGAAAGGTGTCAAACCTGTTGTTACCTTATATGTAGTTCGGTATGCCCATAATACTGCAGGTAGTAGTTGATCCCATCTTTCCGGTGCTTCCATGATCAGTTTCCGGAGGATATTCAATAGTGATTTGTTTGTGCTTTCGGCCAGACCATTGGCGCGAGGGTAATATGGAGAGCTGAGTTTATGTGTCACCTAGAATGATTGGGTTAGTACCTTCATTACTTGATTTACGAAGTGAGTACCTTGATCTGTCACCAATTCGAGTGGTAAGCCAAACCGTGGGAAGACATCATTTAACAGACATTTCGCTACTACAACTGCTGTAGCAGACCGTAAAGCCCAGGCTTCTGCCCATCTCGTTGCATAGTCTGTACAAGTTAGTATGTATCTGTTGTTACTGAAGACTGCTGGAGGTGTGATTGGACCGATAAAATCTAATCCCCATTTCTGAAATGGTTCGAGTGGCATAATAGGCTGCAAGGGAAAGAAGTGTCGTTGCAGTGGTTGTCCAGACCTTTGACAGTTATCACAGTTTTTGACGAATTGGGCCACATCTCGGTACATAGTAGGCCACCAGAGACCTCCTTGCAGAATTTTCCGGTGAGTTAGATCTGTGGCAAAATGACCACCAGTAGGGGTTGAATGAGCCATCGTGATGACCGAGTTAATTTCGTGCGGAGGAACACATCGAAGTAAGATTCCGATGTGATCTACATAATATAGTTCTCCTGCAACTAACCGGAATCGGCGGCTAAAGACTGCCAATTTCCTTCGAACTGCCTTGGCAGTGTCAGATGGAAAGCATCCTTCGGTGAGAAAAGTTAAAATCTGATCATAATGTGTAGGTGTTGCTTGTAATTCGGCAGTCTCATCAGTCATTGGCTCAGAACTATAAATTGTTGGAGTCGTGTCATCTATGCCTATCGGAGCTTCACCAGAATCTAGGCGAGATAAGAAATCTGCTAAGGCATGTGCATTTCCGGGTCGGTGAATGACTTCATAATCAAATTCTTGCAAGAGTAGCACCCATCGGGCTAATCGTCCGCATAGATGTTGTTGTCTCACTAGATAGACAAGGGCAGCATGATCCACATGAAAGGTGAATTTCCGGCCTAATAAATAATGTCTGAACTTTTTGATGGAGTAAATTAATCCTAGACATTCTCTTTCAGTGGTAGAATAGTTCTTTTCTGCCGGTGCAAGCCTTCTGCTGGCGTAATAGACAGGGCGAAACCACTTATGTGTTTGCTGCATCAGAATACTGCCGATCGCAATATCTGAGGCGTCGACAAAAACATGGAACGGATTGTCCCAGTCCGGTGGTTGTAGGATTGGTGCCTGCGTCAATAGATACTTGAGTCGATCAAATGTAGTTTGGCATTCTTGAGTCCATTCGAACTGTCGTGGAGTTTTGGTGATTAGTTTATTCAGAGGTACAGCCAGATGAGCAAGCCACCGTAAGTGTCTACCGTGCCACCGTACTTGACCCATAAAACGCATTACTTCTTTCGGAGTGGCGGGTACTGGGGCTTCTAAAATTGCCGAAATCTTATCTGGGTCTACTCGGATACCTTGGGCAGATACAATATGACCAAGTAGTTTGCCACACGAGACGGCAAACACAGATTTGCTTGGGTTAAGGCAGAGTCGGTAATCTCGACACTTTTGGAAACAGCACCGTAGATGAAGCAAATGTGCCATCATTTTTCCGAAAATTGAGAAATCATCGAGATAGACTTGCATAAACGAATTGAGATAAGGAGAGAAAATCTCCTGCATACATCGCTGAAAGGTGCTTGGTGCATTTCTCAATCCAAACCACATTACCGTACAAGCAAAGACACCCCAGTTGGTAATGAAGGCGGTTTTTGGGATATCTGCTTCAGCCATTCTAACCTGATTGTAACCGCTGTATCCGTCTAAGAATGAATACATTTCGTGGCCTGCTACCCTATCAAGCATGGTATCCAGAAAGGGGATCGGGAAAGGGTCTGGTACTGTTGCTGCGTTCAATTTCCGGTAGTCTACACAGATTTGTAATTGCTTATTTTTCTTTGGCACGATCACAATTGGTGAAATCCATTCAGCATGTTCTACTGGTACGATGAATCCTACCTTTAGTAATCTATCAAGTTCGGCTTTTACCTGAGATGCATAATTGGGATTCATCTGATAGCTGGGCTGCCTATTCGGTTTAGCTTCATGCTTCAGCATGACTCGGTGCTGATATATGCGCGGATCTAATCCTTTCATATCTTTGTAATCCCAGGCAAAGACATCTGAGAATTCGCGAAGTAGTCGAATCAGATCAGCTTTAAATAATTCCGGTAAGTTTTGCCTTATCTTTACAGGTCGTGGATGATCTTCGTCTCCTAGATTGTACGAGGTCAACTGGTCTTCGGAGACATAAAACTGTTGCGGTTTCTCTGTGTCGTCTGTCGACCGAAATAGTGAATGTAATTCATTGTCATGTGTCGGCACCCTATCTTCCTGCTTGGTCTCTTGGGTGATTGGTGTAACTGTACATACTGAAGTACTCCAGTTATCTATTACGGACTGTAGATCAACAGTCCCTAAGGTCATTAAGTCAGTGTTACTCTTCAGAAATTCCTCTTCTTCATCATTTGATAGTCCATCTAACATGTGGACAGGTTCAGCAAAATATGGTCTGGCGTGCAGTTCGCAAGGTTGTATAGCATCTAATTTCACTACATATCTATGGCTGGCATCTTTGAACGTAAGCTCTTGTGCAGACCAATCTTGTATTACCTTCGCATGCTTTAGCCAAGGTCGACCAAAAAGAAGGTTGTAATCCAAAGTGGATTCCGGCAGATCTAGTATGCCAAAATTCATTTTGAAGGTCGTACCTTGTAAAGTAATGGGTACATTTCGCACAAGTCCTATAGGATGGACTCTAGATTGGTCCGCCATCCTGACAAAAAATTGAACTGGTTCGATTTCGGTCCATCCTAACCTATTGCATAAGGCTGTAGTTGCAATGTTGACACCAGAGCCTCCATCAATCAATACCTGTGTAATTTTATGATTCTTATACCATACTGTAATCAAGGGGACTGAATGATCAACCGTAGAATCAAGTTCTGGTTGAACTGCTGCTGTCGCCGGAATACAAGAAGGTACCGGACTGAACTGTTGCTGGAACTGTTGTCGAACACCAGGTACTAATGCCAGTAGTTGGCCGAGAGGCAGAGTGATAGATGCCTTGGATAAAATTTCCCAGGCCTACTGAGATTGGTTATCCTGCTCTTTTGAACTTGAGGTCTCTGCGGATGCCGAAGTATCTGCTGTTATGTCTACTGCTGATGGTGGTTCCGCTGCTGCTTCCTCTTGTTGTGTTCCTTCCTTTGTCGACGAGGTCTGAGTCACCGGAATGGGTTCTGGGAACACTGGTGGTTCTGTGGCGGTCCAGTGACTAGCCTTGTTATACATCCTATGTTGTTCTCGTATCCCTGGTTCAAATACTTCTGCTGTTGGCTGCAGTTGTTTACCTGATCGGGTCTGGACTGTAGCAGTTTGCGTTTCTACCGGTGTAATTTGTACCATGTTGGCCATTGGGTTTTGCCGCTCCTTCTTCCTTTGATCATACTCAGCTGCGTCCTTGCAATATCTTCTAATGTGTCCGAATTCACCACAAAAATGACAGCGTGGCGGTGGTAAATTGGGATTTTCCGGTGGTGGTTCGTTCTGCCAGCGGTTTGCATTATAGTTATTGTTCCTCTGTCCTCGGTAGTTTCGATATCCCTGTGGTTGATTGTTTCTCAGTTGCGGAGGTACATAGTGATTCGCTGCCTGTCCATGTTCTTGAATAACAGCATTGACTGTTGCTGTTCCCTGTATTCTGGCATTGTAGACACAATTTCCGGTGGAGTGTCTTGGTAGATTCTGGAATTACTGTACTTTGGTTAGGCTGGGTCGAAATGACACCAGAATGTACCAAAGGCGTTGATCGTTCCACTGGAATATGACCGGAATTAATTCTAACGTCGTTAACTTGCTTGACCACTGGGTCAGGCCGCGTTATACCTTCTTCTCCTAGGGTTGTCTTTAGTACTTTTTGTGTTCCAGTCGTATGGTTCCTAGGATACGTTTCGCCAGACCGAGTAACCGGCATGTATCATTGCTTTAGTAGTACTATCTGAGCAGTTGGCAACAATCTGGCTCTGTTGCTACCGTCAGTCAATCGAACGATAAATGTAGTGTTTGATTCTGCAAAACAGTCGGCACGCTACTTCCACTTTTCACAGATAACTGGCAACCTGATGCCACCTTCCCACAGACGGCGCCAAATGTTAAACTGGTTATGGTTTAATCGTTACTCTACTTCCGATTCAAACACTTCAAGTTCAACCGGTTCCAAATCTTCCTAACCGCAATCGTTCTCTTAGCCACGTGGGTCCTTGGGAGTGGTAGGGGTCTGTTAGACAGAGGCCCTGTACTATTTTCCCATTTTAACACACAATCTTAATGTCATCCCGTCCTTAGCTCAGTATCCATCCCTGAGCAACGGAAGACTGTTCAGTGTATTGGAATTAGAACTTCAGGACTGAGGGTAGCAATCCGGTTACGTAATTTACGCGCAAAAGATACTTCAATAACAAAGTCACCCAATCCGTACTTCGTCAGGGCAGATAGGTATACCAACTAGACATTATATCTTAAAGTTACGTGGACTCGAACAATCAATCTCCTCGTAATAAAAAGCTAACCATAAACCGACGATGTTCTACTCACATTCAGACCATTACAGCTACTAGTCTTCCCGTAGTTGGAGTAAACAGCAAATATAAGATACAGTAACAAATTCGGTTGCTTACAGAAACTTACAGACAATTAGTTCGAGATTACTCTTCGCGCTACCTACTTCGCCGAAGAACTACCAAATAACATACCACACTTGTTCACACTCAGAGTCACACTCAACCATCACCGAACAGATTCGCCACACAATACAACTGATTCGTCATTCTGTACTAAGGTGAGTATAATCGACTAGCAGGAGTACAGACGGAACAGATCAAAGCAGAACTTATCCTTTCAACAACATATACGCGCACACAATGCGTTACAGCACTCTCAAACGAGACTTAATCAAACAACACACTACAATTCCCACAAAAAACGGACTGCCGCCGCTCTTTTTTTCATTGCCTTAAATAGAGGATTTTTTACAAGGATGCGCACTTCTGCAGTTACCTGCGCGTTCCCTGAAAGATTCTTTTTTTCCATTTAAGCTCCCTGTCCTCATACTCTTGTCCTTGTTCGACGGCCGTCCAGCACTTTTACATTTAAGGCACCTGTCCGGGTTCATCCGTCCTGGTTCGGCGGCCCTCTAACATAACCAAGGTCATCAAGTTGACCAACTGACATCAAACTGCATGATAATTGAGGTACATGGCATACATTATGCATAATAAATTTTGAACCATCAATGAACTAAACAATCACATCTCTAATCCCCACAACATCACACTCATAGGAGTCACCAAGTCTCACGGTACTAAGAGACTTTGCTGCATAATTAGAGAACCATTCTCTGTGTGGTGTCACATGGAAAGAAGCACCAAAATCTAGCAGCCACATGTGGGAAAGAGAATCAGCCATAAGCGCCTCAGTTGGCATAGTACTATCAAGTGTCAACACATCAACATCATCAGAAATAGCATTAATTTATTCAACCTTCACAGTCGAAGTAGATGGTGCAGGTAACTATTTAACATGCCCATCAACGTTCTATCCTTTACCTTTAGCATTCTTTAATGCATAGCAATATTTCTTCATATGTCCTTTCTTATGACAATAATGGCATTCAATATCCCTCTTCCTTGATTTACTTCTACTTTTATTCCATTGACCATTCTTTTCCTTGTTCTTGCTCCTGCCACGTTGCTGATTTGTTCCTTGGTAAGAATCACGAACATTATATGCATCTCCACTCTGAGTGCCAACGATAGATTTTCTACGAATCTCCTCACTCGAGTGCTCCACATATGTCATCATAGACGAGTTTACCACTAGGTGCACTATTGCTAATAGTTGTGCAAAATGTATCCCATGATGATGGCAAGGTGCATAATAGCAGTACTGCTTTCATTTTGTTATCCATATCCATTTTTTGAGCCTGTAACTGGGAGAATATAGCATCAAACTCATTTAGATGAGCAGCAACACTATCTGTGTCCATGCGGAGGTCATATAATTTTCTCATCAAATACACTTTATTTGATGCCATATCTTTTTCATATGTATTTCATAACTTCTTCCAAAGCTCCTCTGCACTTTCACAGTCTAATATTGTAAAGTAAACATTATCTACAGGGTGCAAGCGAATGGTAGAGCTGGCCATTTCATCTAACTCATCCCAATCAACTTCATCCATGTTAGTAGGCTTCTGTGAAATTCCATTTACTGGCTTCCATTGCCTCCTTTGAATCAAGACATCTTTAATCTGATTCTTCCATAGAGCAAAGTTTGTGCCATCAAATTTTTGGATCTCAAAATGGTCTTTGCCCTGCAAGTTATAACTCCTACTCGGAACACTGGCATTAGACCCTGATCCACCAGATGTGCCTGAGACCTCTGATGCCATGATGGCAGAGAACTGAATAGAATGATAATGGAGCTAGAAGATTCCAAACACCAACGAATAAGTGTATCAAAGAGTAAATTGACCACTGTATAGTTGGCTAAACTAGAAATCTGGAAAAACTTTGCTAGAGTATCCTCTGCAAAATGAGCATATGACTAGTGTCAAAATATCATAAAACTGCAAGTACTGACTATGTTTACCTGCATAGTGAATCACTGACTCCACTGCATACAATCAGTTACCCAATAGAAGCCAACTATGCTTATCGAGCACCTATGAACAACTATCATACATCTCTTATGGCGAGGCTGGGTAAGTCTTCCACTTGCATCACCAAAGAGACCCCGACATTTGGGTGTCTCCCAGTTAGGAAAACCTCACCATGAGCCTCTTTTTCAAATGTAAAAGGCTTTATGCAAAGAACGTAACTTCTATATCAATGACCACATGGACGTACATAAGCGATATCCACAGAAGCATACATGGTGTGTATGTGCTCAATATATGCAGTAAAATGAAACTAAAAGGCTGAATGCACAACCCAAAAACTAGCCAACAACACCTGCAAGTGTCTGTCAATTCTAATGTTTTAGGCCCAAAAACTTGCATAAATTTACAGTGACTGCTCCCACCAAGACTGGAAACCTTTTAAGAAACCTGTATTTTTATGAGTGTGGCTAAAAACACAGTCCCAAAGGTTGATATCTGTTGTCAAAGAAGTACAAAGAACACTCTTCTTGATGTTCTGGGACCTGCATAAAGAGAACTATGTGCAAAAGTACTCCAAAATGCCTCCAAAAGACACCCAAAAATGCTTCAAAAATAGGCTTTCAGACACCCAAAAATGCTTCAAAAATAGGCTTTGAAAGCAAAGAATGAAGCTTTGAGGAACCAAAACATGTTCAAGGTAATGTCAACCCTAGTCTTTCCCTTCTTTAGACACCACAAGAGTGTAGCTTAGTGGCAAGAGATTGCCATGGTTAAGGGAGCTCTGGGGGGAACAGTAGTGGGATGGGTGACCTCCCGGGATGTACCGAGAACCTCTATCTTCCTTGATCGTTGAGGTCCTCCCTTGCGTGCAGCCAACGGTGACTTCAATGACTCGAATGACAAGGTATGCCAAGGTCTATTTCTTGGTCGCCATCGTAGTCCTAAGCCTTGGAGAAAGCCTGGGCAGTGCTCGCCTCGCACAAATGGAACAAAGTTTTTTTGCGTCAAACTGCTCTGATATCAGTGAAGTATTTCAAAGCCGATGCACCGCAGTGCACTCTCCTTCTCGAGATCTCCATGATGATATGCTCGGAGTAGAAAACCGAGCTCCTGAGGTCACACACAGTACTTCCCAAAAATGCTATAGAACACACAAAAAATACAGTACACAGGGAGCACAAAGACAGACTTCTTAGGTCTTACGAATGTGGTCGAACTTACAGTCTGTGATTGACCAGGCCACTATATGTTTTATTAAAGAACATATACAAAGAAGTGTCTAGTGGCCATTTGGCCTTTCACATGGACACTAACGGTAACAATTAGTGTCCATGTGAAAGGCCAAATGGCCACCAAACACTTCTTTATATATGTTCTTTAATAAAACATAGTGTCTTGGTCATTCACATACTATAAGTTCGACCGCATTTGTAACACCTAAGAAGTCTGTGTTTGTGCTCCCTGTGTACTGTCCTTTTTCTACGTATTCTGCAGCCTCTATGCAGAGTATCGTGTGCGGCCCTAGGAGCTCAGTTTGTACTCGGAGGATATCGTCCTGGAGCTCTCGAGAAGGAGAGCACTCCATGGTGCATTGCCATCAATATACTTCACTGGTATTAGAGCACTTCAATGCAAAAGATTTGTTCCTTTTGTGCAAGCAAAGTGAGCACTTGCCCACCCACCCAAGGCTTACGACTAAGGCGGCAACCAAGGCATAGACCTTGGCATACCTTGTCATCAAGTCACCCAAGTCACCGTTGGTGCAGGGTGCATGCAAGGGAGGACCTAAACGATCAAGGAAGATAGAGGTTCCCGATACTTCTCGGGAGGTCACCCATCCCAGTACTGTTCCCCCCTTGAGCTCACTTAACCGTGGCAATCTCTTGCCACTAAGCTACACTCTTGTGGTGTTCTGAAGAAGGGGAAAGACTAAGGTTAACATTACCTTGAACATGTTTTGGTCGCTTCATTCTTTGCTTTCAAAGCCTGTTTTTGAAGCATTTTTGGGGTGTCTTTTGGAGGCATTTTGGAGTACTTTTGCACATAGTTCAAAGAACATCAACAAGAGTGTTCTTTGTACTTCTCCAACAATAAATATCAATCTTTGGGGCTCTATTTTCAGACACACTTGTAAAAGTACATGTTTCTTGAAAGGTTTTTAGTTTTGGTGGGAGCACCCACTGCAAATTTAAGCAGGTTTTTGAAGGATACTCTAACAAATTTGTTTCCAGATTTTTGGTTTTGTCAACTATATAGTGGTCGATTTACTCCTTGATACACTTATTCATTGGTGTTTGGACTCTTCTAGATCCATTATCATTCTATTCAATTCTCTACCATCATGGCATTAGAGGTCTCAGGCACATTTGGTGGATCAGGGTCTAGTGCTAGTGTTCTGAGGATGAGCTATAGCTTGCAGGGCAAAGACCATTTTGAGATCCAAAAATTTGATGGCACAAACATTGCACTATGGAAGAATCAGATTAAAGATGTGCTGATTCAAAGGAGGCAATGGAAGCCAATAAATGGGATTTCAAACAAGCCTCTTGACATGGATGAAGATGATTGGGATGAGTTAGATGAAATGGCCAGCTCTACCATTTGCTTGCACATGGAAAATAATGTTTACTTTGCAGTATTAGACTATGAAAGTGCAGAGGAGCTTTGGAAGAAGTTATGCAATACATATGAAAAAGAGGTGACATCAAATAAAGTGTATTTGATGAGAAAAAATAAAGTGTATTTGATGAGAAAATTATATGACCTTTGCATGAAGGACACTCATAGTGTTGCTGCTCATCTAAATGAGTTTGATGCTATATTCTCCCAGTTACATGCTTAGAAAATGGATATAAATAATTAAATGAAAGCAGTTTTGCTGTTATGCACCTTGCCATCATCCTGGGATATGTTTTGCACAACTATTAGCAATAGTGCACTTGGTGATAAACTCGTCTATGCTGACATATGTGGAGCACTCTTGAGTGAGGGGTTTCGTAGAAAATCTATGGTTGGCACTCAGAGTGGAGATGCATATAATGTTCGTGATTCTTACCAAGGAAAGAATAAACAATGTGGCAGGAGCAAGAATAAGGAAAACAATGGTCAACTAAATAAGAGTAGAGGTAAATCAAGGAAGAGAGATATCGAATGCCATTATTGTCATAAGAAAGGAAACATGAAGAAAGACTGTTATGCATTAAAGAATGCCAAAGGTAAAGGATAGAATTTTGATGGGCATTTTAAGTAGTTACCTGCACCATCTGCTTTGGTTGTGAATATTGAAGGAATTAATGCTATTTTTGATAATGTGGATGTGTTGAAACTTGATAGTACTGTGTCAATTGTGGCTCTTATGGCTGATTCTCTTTCCCACACGTGGCTACTGGATTTTGGTGCTTCTTTCCATGTGACACCACACACAGAAAGATTCTCTAATTATGTAGCAAAGTCTCTTGGTACTGTTAGAGTTAGACATCTGCGAAAGCACACGAATAGCACAAGGAAGAAAAAGAAGCTTGGAGCACAACACACAATACCAAATGTATGACCACTAGAATGTACAAAGATAAGTAGCCTGTTATACTAATAAGTGTATATACAAGGCAGGGGAAAAAACCTTGTAAAGAGGGAAAAAAGTGCCCCAATGGTCCTAGAGTGTTCACACACATCACTACCTAAATATATCAACAAATCCCCCCTGGGGAGTGATGTGGTGAACAAGGAGCTGGCACTCATGTATAAGGAAGTGCCAAGCTATGTGGAATCTATCCACAAAAGGAAGTAAGCCCAAAGCTTTGCAGAAAGCTTCAAACTTCTCCCTAGCCAGAGCCTTCGTAAAAAGGTCTACAATGTTCTCTTGGGTGGGCACATATGCCAAGCTCATCTCCCCAGCAGAGAACCTCTCCCTGACATAATGATAATGCACCTCAATGTGCTTAGTGCAAGCATGGAACACAGGGTTCCTTACAACTGCCAATGCACTCTGACTGTCAGTGAAGATGGTCTTGGCAAAAGACTGACCAACACCCAAATTAGCCATAAGGCATCTGAGCCACACACTCAACAGTCACTGTGAAAGTTACCCTATACTCAGCCTCACAACTGGAAGTGGCCACAGTGCGTCTTGCTCAACCATGATATACATGAGCTACCAAGCCACTAGTGGACACATGAGTGTCATAACAAGTAGCCCAATCACTATCAAAAAAAGCATGGAAATTTGGCAATAGTGATCCCCCCTTGGGATAAAACAATCCAAGTAGCCGAGTACCACTCAAGTAGTGAAAGATGCGCTTAACCACTTGGCAATGTTTGACACTTGGGCAATGCATAAACCTGCTCATCTATGAGACAACAAATTGAATATCTGGCCAAGTAATGCATAAGTAAATCAAGCGTCCAACAGCTTGGTGATAGAGAATAGCATCAAATGCATCTCCAACATCATGAAGACGCAATCATAAACCTGCCTCCATAGGAGTGGAAATAGGCTTACAATTTTCAAGGCCCAAACAGTGATGCAAAGGCCCCAAATCAGACATCTCAAATGAGGCATGCAAATCAGCCTTAAAATCAGCAATATTCATGTCATGAGGACCAGTGAACAACATGTCATCAACATATACCACAATGATCCGAAGCACATCATTAGCATGCTTAACATATAAGGTGCTTTTAGTTGGAATGTTCTCAAAACCATGTGCAATGAGATAGGCATGTATCTCTTCATACCAAGCACGTGGTGCTTGTTCTAAACCATATAATGCCTTCTTTAACCTACACACCTGGTTTTCATGCCCTTTCTGCACAAAGCCATGGGACTGAAAAACATACACTTCTTTGTGCAAGTCACCATCCAAAAATGTAGTTTTAATGTTCAAATGATGTATATTCCAACAATGATGAGTTGCAAGTGCACAGATGCTACGAACAATAGTCATTCGGCAAGTAGGAGCAAAGGTTTCATCAAAATCAATGTCTCTTTCCTGCATAGAACCCTTTGCAACAAGCCTAGCCTTATACCTGTCAACTGTTCCATCATGTTTGCACTTTAGCTTGTATACCCACTTAGTGCCAATGGCCTTCATACCAGGAGGCAAGTCACATAAAGACCATGTACCATTTTTCATGATAGCATCATATTCAAATTGCATTGGAACCATCCAATGTTCTAAATTTTGTGCTTCATCAAATGAAATAGGTCCTGTCTCATCACAGAGACTAGAGGCATCCATAGCATAGCAATCTGATGCAAAAGAGGAACTATGAAAGCCTAACTGAGTACGATATGATAGAGGTGCATCTAATTTGTTATCACACAAAGTCCGCACCAACCATTTTGGCATAGTTTTTACCTGCTCATATCAGCTCTCTCATCAACAAGTGCATCATGTAAGTCTGCATCAGAAATGGAATGATCTACATCATCACATGAAACCTGCAAAGGCTGAGAAGTTACCTCATTAGGACCAACACTAGACTGTCCACCTGTAAGAAGAGGCAGCAAAGTATCATACATGTCTTTGGAGCCAACACATGTTTCCTTAGTACATAAAAGCAATGGTTGAATAGCATCTTCCACAAAAACAACAACATGACTAACTAGAATGCGTTTAATCTGTGGATGATACAGACGATAGCCTTTACTTTCAGAACTGTGCCCAACAAAAATACATTTTACTACTTTATCATCCAATCTTTTGTGGTATTATTCAGGCACTAATGCATATGCCAAAGAACCAAAAACATGCAGATGAGCAATAGATGGCTTGCGACCATGCCAAGCCTCATATGGAGTGATAGACTGCAGCACTTTAGTGGGACACCTGTTAAGTACATATGTTGCACAAATGACAACCTCAAGCCAGAAACTATATGGTAAAGCCTGACACCTCGCCATCTCCATGAGTGACCTGTTCTTTCGTTCAACAACTCCATTTTGTTGAGGTGTATATGACACTATACACTGATGTTTTATGCCACGTTCATCCAAAAATCATTAAAGTCAGAAGACATATTCCCCCCCCTCTACCAGAATGGAGGGTGCCCATTTTACATGCTGATAGATTTTCAGCCAAAACTAGAAACTATTTGAAGCACATAAAAACTTCGGACTTTGCCTTCAATGGATATACCCATGCATGCCTAGAAAAATTATCGATGAAAGTCATGAAGTAAAGATAGTTCCCAAAAGAAGGTGTCTGCATAGGACCACATACATCACTATGTACAAGCTGCAATTTCTAAGTAGCCCGAACTGAACCATCTTTTGAAAAGGAGGAACACTGCATTTTGCCCAAAATACAGCATTCACAAACATGTTTTTCAGGTGCCTCAAGTTTGGGCAAAGAGGACACAATTTTAGATTTCTATAAGCGTAGCAAACTAGCAAAATTCAGATGACCAAAGCATGCATGCCAAAAGCTTTGCATCTGACATAGCGTGAGAATCATGTACTGCACATGCCAAATCATTTACAAATCTTTCATACTCTATGAGCTTATAGAGCCCACGACATAAAATGCCAGACGCAATAATGATGTCCCCATTTGACAGATCATGAATTGTACATCTATCATCAACAAATTTCACAACCAAACCAATCTTGGCTAATGTAGAAACTGATAACATATTTTTCTTGATCCCTAGCACAAATAAAGCATCTGACAAAGTGAAAGAACTACCATCAATAGTAGTCAAAATGATCTTACCAACTCCCATAATAGGATAAGAGGAGTTATTGGTGCATGTAACAGTAGGGGCAAGCTCAAGTGAAGAGAAGAAATTGCACTGCACGGTAATATGTTTGGTCACCCCACTATCAAAGTACCAAACATTTGAGTCTATTGCAAACATGCATTGCTCATGAGAAGATGGGTCAAAACTGCAAATAGTAGTAAACGCCCATTCTTCATCATGCACAAGATTAGCAGACTCTATATTCAGTGTAGAGGCCTCTACACAAACCATTCCGACCTCTTTCTTCTTTGCCTCTTTAGCAGCCAGTGTTGGACAGCTCTTAATGACATGATCATTTGCTTTACAATATTTCCAAAACAAGTTTTGCTTTTCTGATTTTTTCTCATCTTTGTGTTCCATTTTCGAATTTGTAATATTTGCAGATATCTGCTTACCAATAGAAGAGCTCCATTTACCTTTGCCCTTCTGACTAGCCAGGAAAGCTTGATCTGCAACACACATGATGGACCTGTTTTGCCTAGATTGATCTTCGTGCAACAGAATAGAGACTAACTCCTCAAATGAAAAGGCATTTGGATTGCCTTTCATCATCAAACAAAGAGTAGAAGCAAAACTCTGATATGAGTCAAGAAGACCATTTAGAGCAGTCTGCACAAGTGAGCTATCTGGTATAACTTCATTAGTGGAAATCAAATGTTCTTTCAAATCCTTGATCTTTGTGAGAAAACTGCCCATAGAATCACCTTCATTCATGTGCTCACTCTCCAATTGTTTTCGGAGGTAAGCAACATGAGCCTCATTCCTAGCCTGGTACAATGTGGTAAGTGTATCCCAAGCATCCTTAGCTATTCTGCAAGAGTGAATGTGAGGAATAATGGCACGTTTGACAGACAAAGCTATCACTGCATGTGCCTGAGCATCTTTGCCATCCCAACAAATTTGATCTGTAGTAGGTGCAACAAAAATAGCAGCACAAATAGGGATCTATAGATTATCATCATCTTCGACACCATCTCCATCAGCTCCAATACTTATGTTTGTAGTACCTGTATTCGTAGGTGTAATATGACTTCTTTCAACACCATGCACAATATTCCATATTCCTTTTTGCGACTAATACATGACGCATCATATAAGCCCATAACGGGTAATTCGTACCATCCAACTTATCCTCAACAGCCAACATACAAAATACATCACTGCTTTCAGCCATGGCCACTGACTAAAATACCTTGATGCAGAAAAATGATTGTATCTAAAAAAGTTGAACATAACGACCCAAACGAGTTCTTCTAGACCTGTAGTAGACTTCGAGATGCTTATATTGGAAAATCAAAACTGGTATATATCTTTGGCACAAAAAGATGAAATATCCTGCACAAGCGCTATGATAGTGCGTTTGGAGGCCAAAACGAGCTCAGTTTGTGATTTCGACACTAGAAAGCAAAGCTATTTTGATCTCTGAAACACCCTGAGTATGCTTACCAAATTTCGTGCGATTCTGAGACTACAACCGAAGAGGTATAGACAATGCCCTAGATGAAGCGATGACCTGCTCTGAGACCAATTGTTGGAGTTAGACATTTGCTGAAGCATGCCAATAGCACAAGGAAGAAGAAGAAGCTTGGAGCACAACACAAAATACTAAATGTATTACCACTAGAATGTACAAAGATAAGTAGCCCATTAGGGCAATAGGTATTGTGAGACTTTGTGACTCTTATCAGTGTAATGTTGTGGGGATCGGAGATGTAATTGTGCAATCCATTGATGGTTCAAAAATTTACTATGTATAATGTGCACCATGTACATCAATTATCACGTAGTTTGATGTCAGTTGGTCAACTTGATGACCTTGGTTACAAGGTGGTCTTCTATTCTTATTCCTTTCATATATCAAAGGGAAATATGGTTATTGCAAAAGGAAGCATCCTCCTCCAAGTTGTGCTTGAGGGGTGTCTTCCTCCTCCTTCTGTGGTCTGTGATGGGTTCTCCCACTCCATCAACTTGAACTTTATCCTCATTTTCATCATAACATTCATATGTGCAAGGCTTATTTAGAAAAACTCCAAAACAAGAGGAAGAGTTGCCTACTTGCAACCAATTCAGAATGTCTTCTTCCTCCTCAAACTCTAATTGTGGTTGGTCCTCCATGTCTTGTTCCATGCAAATGCTAACTGATTACATCATGCTGGTGTTCCCTTGATGATTTGGACCCTCCTCTAAATATATATGTGTGAGTTCCTACCCTTTCTTTTGTACCCACATAGTGTCTTTACCCCAGTCATGAATGACACTTGCATGCCTCAGCCATGGTCTTCCAGTCAAGAGGGGAAATCCCCCCCTCTACCTGGGGCAGTCTTAATACCACAAAATCTAAAATGAAGAGATTACCTCGTACTTCCAGTGAAACTTTTGGGATCACCCCCATTAGCCTTACTGTGAAGTGGGTTGGTCTGGATGGACGTAGGCCAAGCTTCTCCATGGTATGCTGAGGCATCAAATTTATGCCAGACCCACCATCCACAATGACTCCTTGTAGCTTTAATCCTTTAATTGTTACTGTTAGTCTGGGACTCTTATAGTCAGTGAGAGATGCTTCTTCTACACCCTTCCCTTGGCCTAAGGCCATAGTCCTAGCCACCAAGGTGGATGAGGAAGCCTCATCAATAATCTGTAGTACTTCAGACCTGAATTTTGCATCCATGTTTATCAACTCAAGAATACTAACCTCTGTTTTAATTGACTTGAATAATCTTGAAGCTCCAGATTCCCTAAGGTCAATTTTGATGTTTGATTTCTCAAGTTCCTTCTCGGCCCAGCTACATTCCCAATGAAATCATTAGTTTCTGAAAAATCTTCTTGTTGTGTTACCTCTTCACATTTTGTTGAACTTCCTTTCTCTTGTTCTACATCTTCATATATATCTGATTTGCTATGATGTACCCTCTGATCTTTGTGCCTTCCAAAAGTAATTGATCCCTAGTTTGGTTCTTCTAGAACTTTCCCTTTGCTTCTTGTCTGCACGACCATGGAGTCGATTTCTTCTATTTGTACCACTCTAGTGGATGGTGATTGTACATCAATGGCTCCTTCTGCTGCTCCATGATTATTTACTGAGATCATTTGGAGATGGGGCCCAGATGTAGATGCTTTGTTTTGTGGGCAACAATTTGTATAATGATCCCTGGCATCTGGGAATTCGTGCAAGGGGGAGCATTTTCTAGCAGGGTGCATTTACTTTGATAATGTCCAGACTCTCCACAGCTGAAACAGATAATTGGCCTTCTAGGCCCATTTCCATAATTACCTCTAGGTCTTTGATTGTAGTTGTTACCTTGGCTTGGAGCTTCCACCATTACATTAGTTGAGAATTGAGCACCTCTTTGTGCCCAATAAGGTTGTGTAGGCATCCCTCTTGACTGACATTCATGGGCCTCATGACCAGCTTTCCTGTGTAGCTTGCAAGTTACACTTAACAATGGACATTCACTTACCTCATGACCCTGCTTGCTGCACATGGTACACCATAGCCCACTTTTGATGCCACCCCCCTTGAGTTCCTACAACTCCTGTCGAAGTTGAGCCAGTTCTTCTGCTTGGGATTCCTCTTCCTTTTGTAGCTTCAATGCTTCAATTTCCCTCCTCAATTGAGTCACAACACTCTCCTCTTCTTTATGGGGCATATTCCTTTTTAAACTTTCAATCTCTTTCCTTAGTTGAATTACTGGGTCTTTAGGTTCCACATGATATGACAAATTGGAAGAGCTTGCCCCATATTGCTTTCTAATTTGTTCCAATCTTGTAGCTGTATTGATAAATTCTTCTATTGTTGTTGTCTATAAAACCAACTCCTTTATTTTACATTGTATTGATATGGGAAGTGGTTTAGCCAACCACTTCTTGATAAAAAAAAATCATGTGGAGGGTCTGGTAGTTTGGCCATCAGGCCTTAGCTCTGGTCACAAATTCTGGGAAGGTCTCCCTAGGACCTAGTCTTAAATTTTCTAATTCTTCAATAACGTTTTTAGTTGTGTTCCCTTGTTGGAACTATGTCCTAAATGCCTCCTTCATCAAGTCCCATGTGGTGAAATGGTTATCAGCAAACTGACTAAACCATTTGTCTGCTAGCCCTTCTAACATTGCAGGAAAAAGAATCAGAAATGCATCCTCTCTTCCCATGAGACCTCTTGTTTTACATAATGCTAAGAATCTCCTAATGTGCTCATCTGGATCTTCTTGTGCTAGCCCTATGAAGGATGGAAATTTGATATTCAATCTAGAAAGTAAAGTTTCAAAATCTACCTGGGTTTCCATATTCTTTACTGATGATGTCAATGACGATGGGCTAGTTGATCTTTGAATAACCTTCCTTCTTGTTGCTTTGCAAGTGACCCTCAAGCTTTGAGACCAGGTTGCGGTCATGAGCTGTTCATAGTCCTCTTAGTTTAAGAGAATTCCAATGGAAGAAAGATTACCTCTTGAGTCAGTAGAGTACTGTCAATACCCTTGAACTCTTCTACACTTTGCAATTTGCTTCTCCCATGCTCAAATCTCCTTATTGTCCCATCGGGCATGCCAAATGTTGTTGGGGGATTCTTATGCAAAAAGGGATTTGAGTGTTTGTAGGAAAATGGAGAGTGAAAACAAGAGAATTAATGACACCAAAACCTTCTCATCAATTAGGAAGAGAAGAATACAATCTTGTACACAACCCAAATGCTCTGCGCAATATGCCAAAGACTAAATAATGCTCATGAAACAAGATTACAAAGTACTTAGAATCTGCCGTCGACCTCTACACCAGACCTCCACCTTCTCCAAGCTTACCCTTGTGCACACCTTGCACCAAGCTTCCAATAAGGGGAGGGATGGACACCTTCTATCGACGTGCACCTTCAATGGCACCTTGGAACTCTTGCTATTCCCTGCTTCACCTTCTCTGCATACAATCTAAGTCACTCTTCTTGCACCTTGCAATGGCTCTCTGTGTCGCACACACTCTATCTGAATATGTGTCTCCTCTCTCTCTTGCTCTAGAATATATCACAATAGCTTTTTCAACCAAGAATACTCCTTCCTTGGGTGTCAATTCACGTACGCTCCTAACTCCCATAACATCTTGGTGCTCACTTTGATGTCCCAAGATTGTCTCCCAAAAGTGGGCAGCCAATGAATCCCTGTTTTGTCCTGTAGTGACTTTAGAATAAAACAAAAATTTAATTCAGGGGCCATACTTTCACTTCTGCGTACGCTACCGCGTCACATACCTTCACATTTTACCTTTTAATTCTTCAAATGTGCACCTAAGAGAGGGTTCACTTGAACCTTCCAAACATGTTTAAAAACACTTTGAACCTTAGAGAATTACAGAAATACACTCTACAGCCTGCAACCAACTTTCGGCAATTATAACCTTTGCGAACAATTACTTGTGCACTACCTGTGCACCTTGACACCCAAACTTTGAACTCTTTGACTTTGCCCATGTTGACTTTGACCTTGAACATGTTGACTTTGATCAGTTTGACTTTGATCTTTTGACTTTCACTGCGATTGACTTTGACCAATATGACTTTTATGGGCTCAACAAGATGTGTGTTGTCCTATGCCCACTAGGTCCTTAGGTGGTTCTTTTTACTTTGTCACTTTCATAGATGATGCTACTAGAAAAGTTTGGGTATATCGTATCAAATCGAAGGATGAGGTATTCCCTACTTTCAAAAAATGGCTTGCTTCAATTGAGACTAAAAAAGAAACTAAGCTTAATGCCTTACGTTGAGATAATGAGGGTGAGTATACCTCACATGAATGTAGCTTTTTTGTCATTCTAGAGGGATTTGTAGAGAGTTTACAGCTCCTTATACCCCAGTACAGAATGGAGTAGCTGAAAGGATGTATAGAACTATTCAAGATAGAGTAACTTCTATGTTGCATCATGCAAAGCTCTCACAAGGTTCTTGGACAGAAGCAATGTTGACTGCAGTTCATGTGATTAACCTTTCACCTAGTACTACCAAAGGTCTGAAGGTGGCACAAGAGTTATGGACAGGGAAGCCACCATCTTATGATCATCTTTGAGTTTTTAGGTGTCAAGCATATGTTCATATACCCAAGAATCTTAGACAAAAGTTGGGCCATAAGTCAAAGAAATGCATTTTTATTGGATATGGTTGAGAAGGACAATTTGGATGTCGCCTATGGGATCCTGAAATAGGGTCAATGATCAGAATTAGTGATGTCATTTTCAATGAGACTAAGATGCATAAACAACCCATTAAGTAGGTTTAAGTGAGAAGAGTGGTGTTTGAGGATACTAGTCCTCCAGTTAGCATGCATAAAAATGTTGCACATAGGGACATTTAAGAGAATGTTTGATTAGATTAGTCTGCACATGTTCCAGTCCAGCAACCATTGAGATGCTCTGCATGTGTCTCACATCCACCTGATAGATATGTTCCAAGTTTATATTTTGTTATGCTAACAGTTGTCGATGAGCCTTCTTGCTACAAAGAGGGTATGCAGACAGAGGATCATGTCAAATGGGAGTGTGCCATGAAGAGTGAGTTGGATTCTATTATCAAGAATGGTACTTGGGATTTAGTACTCTTGCCAAAGGGCAGGAAAGCTTTACCATGTAAATGGGTATATAAGCTGAAATTCACATCAAATAGTGCTTCTCCAAAGTATAAAACACGACTTGTTGCAAAGGGTTTTAAGCAACAACATGGTATTGATTTCAAGGAAATCTTCTTTCTAGTGATCAAGATGACTACCCTATGCATGTTACTTAGATTCGTTGCAATGGAGGACTTATAGCTAGTCCAAATGGATGTGAAAACTGCTTTCTTGCATGGAGATCTTACAGATGAGATCTATATGGAGCAACCAGAGGGTTATGTAGTTCCTGGCAAGGAAAGTTTGGTTTGTAAGCTCAAGAAGAGCTTGTATGGACTTAAACAGTCCCCTAGACAATGGTACCAAAAGTTTGATGCTTTTATGAAGTCTCAAGGTTATTCTTGAAGCAATGAGGATCATTGTCTCTACACAAAGAGATGCTCAGATGGGAGCTTGATATGCTTGATACTTTATGTTGATGATATGTTAATTGTTAAGAATTCCTCTTATGACTTGTCAATTCTCAAAAAGAAGTTGAGTCAGACATTTGGTATGAAGGATTTGGGGGATTCCAAACGTATTCTTGGCATGCGCATTACTCGTGATAGGAGTAAAAGATGCATATACTTGTCTCAAAGTGAGTACATATCCAAAGTACTTCACAAGTTCAATATGCATGGTGGAAAGGCATTGAGT
Source organism: Ceratopteris richardii (assembly GCA_020310875.1). Classification (NCBI taxonomy): domain Eukaryota; kingdom Viridiplantae; phylum Streptophyta; class Polypodiopsida; order Polypodiales; family Pteridaceae; genus Ceratopteris; species Ceratopteris richardii. The sequence goes on along the minus strand of CM035418.1, from coordinate 187,879,971 downwards.
ACACCTTTACCCACATATGTGAAATTAAACAAGGATGATTGCCCCAAATCAGATGAGGAAAAGGAATTCATGACCAAAATTCCCTATCAGTTTGTCATTGGTAGTCTCATGTATGCTACGTAGTTGGGAAGATATATGTCTAATCCTGACAAGAAACATTGGGAACGGTCAAGATGATTTTGAAATATATGACTGGCACTAAGGACAAGTGTATATGCTTAGGTGGATGGAAAGCATCCATTATTGGTTAAAGAAATAGTGACTATGCTGGTTGTGTAGACAATCATAAGTCTACATCAGGGCATATTTTTCATTTTGTTGGAGGTGATCTCTCTTGGAGATCTCATCTTCAAGAATGTACAGCTATTTCCACCACACAAGCAGAGTATGTTGCATCAAGTGAGGCATGTAAGGAAGCATTGTGGCTTTCTCGTCTTGCTTGTGATATGGGTTTACCTCAGCATGTACTTCCTTTTCTCAGTGACAATCAGAGTGCCATTGCTTTGGCTAAGCATCCCATCTATCATGCAAAGACCAAGCACATTGAGGTGAGGTATCACTTCATTAGAGATTTCTTAGCCATTGAGCGCATTATTCTTGAGAAGGTTCACACTCAAGATAATGTTGTAGATGCTTTGACTAAAGCTCTACCACAGGATAGCTTTTGACACTGTTGTCACTTGATGGGGGTAGCTTATTCATGATATTACACAGTCACCTGTATATATGTAACATGCCCATCAGGTGGGAGGTATAGTTTTTATACTTACACTCAAGTATTCTTTATCATTCTTTATTTTTCTCCCATAGTTACTTTGGACATATTGGCCTTTAGCGAGAGATTGTTACCGTTAGTGTCCATGTGAAAAGCCAAATGGCCACCGGACACTTGTTTGTATATGTTCTTTAATAAAACATATAGTGGTGTGGTCAGTCACATACTGTATTCAACCGCATTTGTAACACCTAAGAAGTCTGTGTTTGTGCTCCTTGTGTACTATCTTTTTTTTTGTGTATTCTATAGCCTCTGTGGGAGTACCGTGTGCAGCCCTAGGAGCTCAGTTTTGTACTCCAAGGATATCATTGTGGAGCTCTTGAGAAGGAGAGCGCTCTATGGTGCATCACCATCGATGTACTTTAGATCTCTCAGTCCAATCAAAACACCCATCAAGAGCTACCAGAGAAGGACTATTCACTATACTCCTCCCCGCATACCAGTCAACAACAACATAAGGAGAATGGCAGATGATTTAGTAGCACTTCTATCTCAAATCAACATAAAATTTCCAACCTCCAAAGGAGCTTCTCATGAGGACCCAGATGACCATGTGTGGAGGTCTTTATCCTTGTGCAAAAGCAGGGGGCTCCAAAATTGACATGATACTTTTCTATCCCTCTTCCCAGCTTCCTTGGAGAGCATTGCTAATAGAACGTTCAACCAATATGCTGAAGGACACTCTGCAACATGGGAAGCCTTAAGGGAAGCCTTCACCAACACCTTCAGACCAGGTAAGTCTATTGAACGGACCCTTGCCAATCTAGAAGATCTTAAACTTCATCATAGGGAATCATTCCCTAAGCTAATCACTAGAGTAAAATCTCTAGTAGCCAAACTTCCTACCCAAACTAGAAACTTTTTAGTTAAGAAGTGGGTGGAAAAAGCCCTCCCTAAATCCTATCAAAAGAAACTGAGGGAATTATTAAGAGAAGATGCGACACTAGAAGACTTTGAAGGTGTTGCAGTTAGAATTAAAAAAGCTCCTCATCATTTTGAAGGAAAGGTGGCAAGTCAAGAAGAATCTCACTGGGACTCAATGGCAAGCTTGAGGAGAGAGTTAGAAGCTCTCAAACTACAGAAGATTCTACAAGAAGAAACCAATGCAAGAGAGGCACTATTGCACATCTCTAACAAGAGTTGGAGGAGCTTAAGGCTCAAAACAAGGTAAAATCTTTCATTTGGTGCAAAGTATGTAATAAACCAGGTCATAGCAACCAGGAATGCTCAGAGAAGACCACATGCCAGTTTTGCAGAAAAACTAGCCACGAGGCAAGAGATTGCTACTTCCTCAAAGGCATTCAAACCAAGTGGGTCCAAGTGCCTGGAGCACAGTTCAACCAACATCTCCTAGGGCACCCACAAGAAGTAATGTACACTGCTCCTCAGTTCAACAAATATACTTCAATTCAACAATAATGCCTCTTAGTACAATAACAATAGTCAAAGAAAAATGATAAACAAGAAGAAGCCAATAATGTGCTATAGGTGCGGTGAGTACGGACATTTCCAGAGTCGATGTCTTCTTCCCAAAGGTTCACCCCCATGCAAGCTCTGCCCTGACGTCACTGATCACTACTTGAAAGATTATCCAAAGTTGCGGCCAGGCACCAGCCAAGGAGGGCTATGTGGGCCGCAGCTCAAGAGCTGCCCATACTAAGTAAACATGATTTCTGTAAAAGGTAAAGGTGGTCCAAAGTGGGGAGACTTGGCTGGCATGGTATGCCAAGGTAACCTGTCCAAGGCAACTTCAGAGAAAGCGCTAATTTCAAAAATAATGCCAATTTCTACAGTTGGACCAACTCCAGGTATGAGACTAAAATTCAAATAAACCAATTTCAATAATAAGTCCGATTTGATAAATTAGTCCAATCTCACAAAATAGACTAATTCCAAGGACAAGGATGAATTTAGAACTAGGGCCAATTTTAGAAAATGTACCAATTTTCAAAGTTGGATCAACTACCAAAATGAGCACAACATCAGACACAGTGGTGAAGCCAATTTCAAAAATGAGTCTGTTGGAGTCAGACGTCCACGGAACCACACGAACAACACAAGGAAGAAGAAGAAGCTTGGAGCACAACACACTGGATGTATTACCACTAGAATGCACAAAGATAAGTAGCCCATTTGGGCAATAGGTGCATATAGAAGCCGGGGGAAAAAACCTACTAAAGAGGGAAAAAAGTGCCCCAACGGTCCTAGAGTGTTCACACACATCACTACCTAAATATATCAACAAATCCCCCCTGGAAGTGATGCCGTGAACAAGGATCTGGCACTCATGTATAAGGAAGTGCCAAGCTATGTGGAATCAATCCACAAAGGGAAGTAAGCCCAAAGCTTCATGGAAAGCTTCAAACTTCTCCCTAGGCAGAGCCTTTGTTAAAACGTCTGCAATGTTCTCCTGCGTGGGCACATATGCCAAGCTGATCTCCCCAACAGAAAACCTCTCCCTGACATAATGATAATGCACCTCAATGTGCTTAGCACGAGCATGGAACACAGGGTTCCTCGCAACTGTCAATGCACTCTGGCTGTCAATGAAGATAGTTGTGGCAGAAGACTGACCAACACCCAAATCAGCCATAAGGCGTTTGAGCCACACACACTCAATAGTCGTTGTGAAAGCTGCCCTATACTCAGCCTCACAACTAGAAGTGGACACAGTAGATTGCTTCTTGCTCAACCAAGATATACATGAGCTACCAAGCATGAAGCAAAAGCCACTGGTGGACACACGAGTGTCATAGCAACTAGCCCAACCACTATCAGAAAAAACATGCAAATCTTGCGGTAGTGATCCCCCCTTGGGATAAAACAATCCAAGTATCCAGGTACCACTCAAGTAGCGAAAGATGCGCTTAACCACCTACCAATTCTTGACACCTAGGCAATGCATAAACCTGCTCATCTATGAGACAACAAACTAAATATCTAGTCGAGTAATGCATAAGTAAATCAAGCATCCAACATCCTACTGATAGAGAACAACATCAAATGCATCTCCAGCTCATGAAGACTCAATCGTAAACCTGTCTCCATAGGAATGGCAATAGGCTTATAGTCTTCAAGGCTAAAACGCTGCAATAATCTGTCAATATATTTCATTTGACACAAAGCCATTCCATCATCAACTTGCATAAACCGAATGCCAAAATAGTGATGCAAATGCCCCAAATCATACATCTCAAATGAGGCATACAAATCAGCCTTAAAATCAACAATATGCATGTCATGAGGACCTGTGAGCAACATGTCATCAACATACACCACAATGATCAGAAACACAACATTAGCACGCTTAACATATAAGGTGCTTTCACTTGGACTATTCTTAAAACCATGTGCAATGAGATAGGCATGTATCTTTTCATACCAAGCACATGGTGCTTGCTTTAAACCATATAATGCCTTCTTTAACCTGCACACCTAGTTTTCATGCCCTTTTTGCACAAAGCCACAGGGCTAAAAAACATACACTTCTTCATGCAAGTCACCATTCAAAAATCTTGTTTTAATGTCCAACTGATGCACATTCCAACCGTGATGAGCTGCAAGTGCACAGATGCTACAAACAGTAGTCATTTGGCAAGTTGGAGCAAAGGTTTCATCAAAATCAACTATTTCCTGCACATAACCCTTTGCAACAAGCCTAGCTTTATACCTGTCAATTGTTCCATCAGGTTTATGCTTCAGCTTGTATACACACTTAGTGCCAATGGAATTCTTGCCAGGAGGCAAGTCACATAAAGTCCATGTACCATTTTTCATGATATCATCATATTTAGATTGCATTGTAGCCATCCAATGTTCAGAATTTTATGCTTCATGAAACAAAATAGGTTCAGTCTCATCACAGAGAATAGAGGCAGCCATAGCATAGCAATCTGATGCAAAAGAGGCAGTATGAGAGCCTGACCGAGTACGATATGACAGAGGTGCATCTAACTTGCTATCATGCAAGGTCTGCATTAGCCATTTTGGCATAGTTTTTGCCTGCTCAATATCAGCTCTCTCATCAACAAGTGCATCATGTAAATCTGCATCAGAACTGGAATGATGCATCATCAAATGAAACCTGCAAAGGCTGAGAAGTTTCCTCATTAGGACCAACACTAGACTGTCCAACCTATAAAACGAGGCAGCAAAGTATCATACATGTCTTTGGAGCTAACAGATGTCTCCTTAGTACATGAAAGTAATCAAATAGCATCTTCCATAAAAACAACATCACGGTTAACCAGAATGCGTTTAGTCTGTGGATGATACAAATGATAGCCTTTACTTTCAGAACTATACCCAACAAAAATACATTTTATTGCTTTATCATCCAATTTTTTGCAATGTTGCCCAAACATTAATACATATGCTAGATGACCAAAAACATGTAGATGAGCAATAGATGGCTTGCGACCATGCCAAGCCTCATATGGAGTGATAGACTACAGTGCTTTAGTGGCACACCTGTTCAATATATATGTTGCACACATAACAACCTCAAGCCAAAAACTATGTGGTAAAGCCTGACTCTTGACCATACACCTTTCCATCTCCATGAGTGACCTATTCTTTTGTTCGGCAACTCCATTTTGTTGATGTGTATATGGAACTGTACACTGATGTTTCATCCCACGTTCAGCCAGAAATGGATTAAAGTCAGAAGACATATATTCCCCCCCTCGATCAGAACGGAGGCTGCCCATTTTACATGCTGACAGATTTTCAACCAAAACTAGAAACTGTTTGAATCACATAAACACTTCAGTCTTTGCCTTCAATGGATATACACATGCATGCTTGGAAAAATCATCCTTGAAAGTCACGAAGTAAAGATAGTTCCCAAAAGAAGGTGTCTGCATAGGACCACATACATCACTATGTAGAAGCTACAATTTCTGAGTAGCCCAAACTCAACCATCTTTTGGAAAGGAAGAACGCTGCATTTTGCCCAAAATACAGCCTTCACATACTTGTTTACCAGGTGCCTCAAGTTTGGGCAAAGAGGACACCGTTTCGGATTTCTACAGGCATAACAAACTAGCAAAATTCAGATGACCAAAGCATGCATGCCAAAGCTTTGCATGTGACATAGCCTGAGAATCATGTACTGCACATGCCAAATCATTTACAAATCTTTCATAGTCTATGATCTTATATAGCCCACGACATAAAATGCCAAAAGCAATAATGATGTCGCCATTTTAGAGATCATGAACTGTACATCTGTCATCAACAAACTTCACAACCAAGCCAATATTGGCTAATGCAAAAACTGATAACAGATTTTTGTTGATCCCTAGTGCAAACAAAGCATCTAACAAAGTGAAAGAACTACCATCAACAGTAGTCAAAATGATCTTAGCAACTCCCATAACAGGATAGGAGGAGTTGTTGGTGCATGTAACAGTATTCCCTGTTGGGGCACGCTTGAGTGAAGACAAGAAATCGCACTGCAAGGTAATATGTTTGGTTGCCCCACTATGAAAGTACCAAACATCTGAGTCTACTGCAGACATGTACTGCTTATGAGAAGATGGGTCAAAACTGCAAACAGTAGTAAATGCCCATTCTTCTTCCTGCACAAAATTAGCAGACTCTGTTTTCACTGTAGAGGCCTCTACAACAACCATTCCGGCCTCTTTCTTCTTTGCCTCTTTAGAAGCTAGTTTTGGACAACTCTTGATGACATGATCATTTGCTTTACAGTATTTACAAAACAATTTCTGCTTTTCTGATTTCTTCTCATCTTTGTCTTCCTTCTTCGAATGTATAGCATTTGGATATTTTTGCTTACTAGTAGAAGAGCTCCATTTACCTTTGCCCTTCTGAATAGCCAAGAAAGCTTGATCTACAACTCGCATAATAGGCCTATTCTACCTAGACTAGTCTTCCTGCAACAGAACATAGACTAACTCCTCAAATGATAGGGCATTTGGATTGCCTTTCATCATCAAACAAAGAGTAGAAGCAAAACTTTGATATGAGTCAAGAAGACCATTCAGAATGGTTTGTACAAGTGAGCTATCTGGTATAACTTCATCACCAGAAATCAACTCTTCTTTTAAATCCTTGATCTTTGTGAGAAAATTGTCCATAGAGTCACCTTCATTCATGTGCTCACTCTCCAATTGTTATCGGAGGTAAGCAACATGAGCCTCATTCCTAGCCTACTACAATGTGGTAAGTGTATCCAAAGCATCCTTAGCTGTTCTGCAAGAGTGAATGTGAGGAATAATGGTATGTTTGATAGAAAACGCTATCAATGCATGTGCCTGAGCATCTTTGCCACCCCAACAAATTTTCTCTCCAGTAGGTGCAACAAAAATAATAGCACGAACATGAATCTACAGAATATCATCATCTTCCACACCATCTCCATCAGCTGCAACACTTGTATTTGGAGTACTTGTATTCGAAGGTGTAAGAGGACGTCTTTCAACACCCTACATAATATTCCATAATCCTTTTGTGACCAATACATGACGCATCATATAAACCCATAATGGGTAGTTGGTACCATCTAACTTATCCTCAACAGCCAACATACGAAATACATCACTACTTTCAGCCATGGCTGGTGACTAAAATACCTTGATGCAGAAAACTGATTGTATCTCAAAAAGTTGAACAAAACTACCGAGATGAATTTTTCTAAACTTGTAGTAGACTTCGAAACGCTTATACTGGTGAACCAAAACAGGTATATACCTTTGAGACAAAAGATGAAATAGCCTGCACAAGTGCTATGATAGTGCATTCGGAAGTCAAAATGAGCTCAAGTCGCAATCTTAGCACCACAAACAAAGCTATTTTGATCTCTGAAGCACCTTGAGTATAGTTAGCAAATTTCATGCGATTCTGATATTGCAATTGTAGAGGTGTAGACAACACCCTAGATGAAGCGGTGACATGCTTTGATACCAATTGTTGGAGTTAGATGTCTACGGAAGCACGCGAATAGCACAAGGAGGAAGAAGAATCTTGGAGCACAACGCACAATGTTGAATGTATTACCACTAGAATGTACAAAGATAAGTAGCCCGTTTAGGCAATAGGCATATATATCTACTTGGCCTCTTCCTTCAAGATAAGGCATTTTCCAGCCAGGTTCTACCTCCTCCAAGTAACTCTTCTTGTGTTTGTTTTGCTCCTGTAATTTCTTCTTTTGGGCCGATGTAAGTACTCCACCATCAACTTCTCCAACATCCATTTTTGTAGAGTTGATTTCTTGTAGTGATACTACATTTGCTGCCAAATACTCCCAACTATTTTGTTATAGTGGGTGCCCAGAACAGACGAGTTTGGGTCCAATTTCAAGAATTGGCCCCTTTGACGTGGATCCAATTTCTAAAAATTGGTCTTTCTCCTCAAAATGGTCCAGTTTTTGAAATTGGACTCTGTTGATATAATTTAGGTAGTGATGTGTGTGAACACTCTAGGACTGTCCGGGCAACCTACAAGGACACTGTGAAGGAACTGATTTAGAATGGTTCATCAAAAGAGCTTGATTCTACTATTGTCGACATAGAGAATCTCCTTAGAAAACACCCATAAGCAGGTATCTCTCTATGATCTTTAAGAATAGATGAAGGGTTTAGGAGTGATGTTCTAGGAATAATTGAAATGTTCTGCCCTCCAACCCTTGAGATCAAAATTAGCGGTGGGCATGTACAAACCAGTCTGATCGTGGCAGGTAAGACTCCCACTACTGGCTCTATCACCATGACCATCAAAGGAAAAACTTTTAGAGGGGTCATTATTGATGGAGAATCACACATTAATCTAATGCCTCACTACACAATGCTCTCATGAGGTCTAGAGATGACTAAGAAAGCTTCCTTGATACCGAGTCTTGTAGATCAAAGCAGGGTCCAATCACTGGGACTAGTGGAACAAGTGCTTGTGATCATTCAAGGGATCCAATTTTTCCTGAATTTTGTTGTGGTTGATGTTCCATTCATGGAGGGGGGATACCCACTACTGATTGGACAACATTGGCTAAGACATCATCAAGCAGTCCATGACTGGGGAATGACACTCTTGTGGTCAACATTGTTGACTCATGGCAATATCTAGGACTAGACAACATGAAGGTAACACATAGTCCTTTTCCATACATAAGGAAAAAGAATTAGAGATAGAAGATGATAAAGACCTGCTGCAATGGATAGAAACAGTAGAATCATTTCCCTGCTATGGGCTTAATATAACAGAGAATGACCAAGAAATAGAAACTATTGGACTAGGGGAACCTATCCTCAACTATAGATAGGGAAAGGATAAAATGTGCAGGTACTACCAAGAAGATGCTCTCAAGGAAAACAAATCATCCCCAAAACATGAAAATCATGAAAAGGAGGCAAATGAGGGCTTTGCACCAAAGGATGAGCTCGCGAGAGGATCCAAAAGAAGGAAGCTAAGATTCTCTTGGATGAATCTCCTTGATTTTCAAATGACCTTTTCAACCCTGAGCCTACAAAATCCATTTTAACCTCCAGTTTGGTGAAGTAGGTTAACCTGGGAACTGAAAAGAACCCTCAACCAATTCTTCTCGCATCTTGGCTGTGGGAATATCCTACTCTACTTATGAAGGTAATTGCTTTCATGAATGAATTAAAAAGCATTTTTGCATGGACTTATAAAGACCTTGAAGGGATAGCTCCACACTTAGGAGAGCACACAATACCTCTTGTGGAGAATGCAAAACCGATCAGAGGAAGGATATACATACTCAATCCAAATATGTAGAAGCTCTCAAAAACGATATTGAGAATATGGAAGAGGCAAAAATAATTGTACCAGTGGAACATTCATAGTGGCTGGCATCCATGGTTCTAACACCTAAGAAGCAATCAAACAAAATCAGAATTTGTGTTGACTTTAGGGCTCTCAATAAGGTACCAATACCTGATGGCTTCCCTACTCCTTTTTTTGAACAAGTGGTAGAAGATGTAGCTGGGCACGCTCTCTATAGCTTTATGGACGTTTTCAATGGGTATAATCAAGTACCAAACACATCTTGCCGATCAATCCAAAACAACCTTTGTCACACCATGGGGAACATACTAAGATGGCCTTTGGTTTAAGGAACGCTCATGTATCCTTCAACTGGATAGTTTGCACCATTTTTAGACCACTAATAAAATTCTTATGAATTGTTTTTGGATGATTTCTCCACTTTCTCAGGTGCAAGATGTTCCTCTTCTATGGAATGTTCGAGCTATGCAGCCAAGCAAAAATAAAGCTGAACCCGAACAAATGTCACTTTTAAGTCATTGAAGGCACACTTCTTGGGCATGTGGTTTCCTCAAAAGGTATGGCTCCCGATCCTGATAAGTTACTTTCCATTATGTGCATGCCATGTCCTATTAATTCAAAACAGGTAAAAATCTTCCTATGTCACACTGGATGTCATACGAAATTCATCAAAATGTATGCAGAGATAGCAAGACCACTGTCTAAACTAGCCGGAAAACTAGTCCAATTTACATGGTCTTACAAAGAGGAATTAGCATTTGAACTTCTTAAAAAAAACTAATGAGTGCTCCCATTCTCATAGTTCTAGATTGGGATGTGCCTTTTCATGTGCATGTGGATGCGAGTTCCACTGCCATAGGCATATGTTGGCATCTGAGGTCATGGGGATGGTGTGTGAGCATATGTCAGGGTCCACACCTTTCAAGTCCTTGTAACTCCAAGCGAACACATCTCTGTATTCTCTTAGCAAGGCTATCAATTCTTGCTCTTCTTCTTCCGTCAGGTCATGTCCTATGTAAGTGCATCTCTCTTCTCCTTCTTCCATGGCTACCACAATTTTCTTTGTGGTTTCTTTGTTATCATAGGCCTCTCCTGATTGTGCCTCTCGTTTAGGCATTCTGATCATGACTCTCCTGTCATCTATCTCATACTTCTTAAAATTTTCTGGGACCTCAAACAAAGATTCCTCCTCTTCTTGTGTGACTTCTTTCTTCTTCCTTTTCTTTCCTTCTTCCTTAGGGGTTACATGTGTGGCTAGCCTTACGTCTTTTGTAAGCTCTCCGTGCCTCTGGGGTTGAAATTCTACTTCATAGAAGTATTCTTCATCTGATGCAAAAGGTGGGTCCATAATGATTGACTCTAGATCGGAGTCACTTGCATCCTCAAATGCATCAGGGCTAGGTTCGCACTCTTCTAACACCGCCTCTCCCATGATTGGCTCTATGGAGAAGACTGGAATGTCATAGCCATCTTCATCACGGTGAGGTGTCCATTGTTCTTCATTGATGGCTACATCCATTGTTGCTAGGATTTCTGCCCAACCGTGGGGTTCAAATTCTTCGTCAGGAAAAACTACAGGTGCATAGGCTGGGTCTTGAATTGATCTATGTGTTTCTTTTGCACCTATCTCTCTGGCTTCTTCTCTCTTCTCTTCTTCTACTGCTACTTTGCACATCCATAAGTGGGTGTCTTCATGCATCCATGAGGATCCTGATCCTATGGAATGCACAGATTCTGTATCATCTTTGGCTCTATGGATGGGATTCCATTGGATAGGGGGGACATCTCTATGAGAGTAATCTTTGAGATTCACTTTGGTCGTAACACCTAAGTGTTGCAGGTACAAAGAATTGGTTCCCCAATCCTGTACCACTTGCAACTGTCGCATAAAAGGTCGTCCCAAGATCATTTCATAGGCATGGTTCTTGCTAAAATCACATATAGCAAATGTATGCTCAAACTTGACACCACAGGTGGTGAGAGTTATTCCTTCTAGCAATCCTAAGGGCCTCTCAATATGACCATCGGCCATCTGCAATTTCATTCTCGTTGGCCTGAGTGCTGGCTTGCCCCAACGCTTCCATAGGGAAGTGGTGGCAATTGCAACTCCTTCACCTGAGTCCAAAATTGCCTTGGTGGTGTACCCCTGGTAGGTAATGGGAAGATAGGTGTTCCCTTCTTCACCTTCACACATGTCTCCTATCTTATCCAAGGGTATCTCTGGCACTATCCTATGTGATCCTACCTGGGAATGAGGTTTCACTATCGCTGGTACTTGTTTGGCGATATGTTTCCATAATTCAGGTCTAACCTTGAGTAGCTCTTCTAACTTGAGATTACACTGCACTTTAGTGTTTTTCACTACCTCTGTGTTCCTAGGTAAGACTAAGTCCTCATTTCGTACCATGACCGTGGGTGCTCTCATACAAGTAGACTTAGCTTCCCATGGGCCTGTGAAGTGGGGTAATTCTTGTAGAGAGTTAGACTCAAATTCTAGTCTTTCCTGAGAGTGGGTGCTCTCCTGCTCCTCATAAATGGATGGGATGTCTTGTGGGAATCGGTCGTGTGCATCATCCACCAGTTCAATGGGAGGAGGTACTTCACTTTCTTTAGCCCATTTGTCTTCTTGAATCTCTCGTAGGAATTCTGGTGTGAATCGATTCATAGAAGATGATGTGTCTGGCTCCATAGAGTTAGGCACATAAGCTTCAGGCACATAAGCTTCAGGCACATATGCTTCCTGGGCAGGAAGACCTGCTCTTTCACTTGCCTTGTCCTTATGTTGAGAGGCGGGTTCCTTTTCTGATTGTGCAATTAGCTTCTCTATTCTTTCTAACAATCCATCAAAGTGCAATTGTGTCTTCGCTGAACTAGAGATGTTAAATAGGCGACTGGCTTCAAACATGGTCTGAGCCAATTCCACCATCTTAGCACAAATTTTGGTTCGTTCTAGCTCTAGTTCTGCTCTAGGGTAACACTTTTCATGATCAGTTACGTTTGGCCCTTCTTGGATGTTGGCGAAAACTTCGGCTCTAACGCCTACTGTTGCGGAAATACTTTCGCCCTGAAGGTGGATTTCGCGACAAGGCGTGAACTCTGTCAGGCCTGCGGAAATTGCCGCGCCACCGCAATAGAATGCTAAACTAGAGTGATTCAGAACACCTCTGTAATCAACAGTAGCTCAGCCTAATTAACGTCGCCTTAACTGCGTTATCCTGCGACACAAGTTCCACCGGAACTTCACCAGACTGTTACTGGACTGACACCGTAGTTGTGCCGGAACTTCACCGAAATAAACTTAGTTCTGTTCGTAATTGCTTCAGATGAACTTATGTGAAGTAAGGAAGTAGTGTGTGAGCTTCCTTCACCGAATGAACTTCCTTCTGGAAACTTCACAGTTCTGAACTGCTACTTTCCGGTTAACTTTTGTACTGTGTGTACATCTTCATTCCACCGGAAACTGTGACCAGCTTAAAGTAGAGACGTCTAGCTACAAGATGAGCTATCTCTCATACAAAGCTTCAACCTCTGCTATGAGTTATACTTCGTTGTTCTACCGAAAAAACTTATTTTCTGAGAAACTGTAACTGACAGAAAAATTACTGAAATATGTTTACTGAGTAAACTGTTATACGCCGAAACATGCGTTTACAGAGAAGGTACTGAAGCACGTTTAGTAACGAGTCGTGACAGTTAACGATAAACTAAGCTTCCTTCCGTAACACGAAATAGCTTCAGATTCTTCACAAGTAAAGATTGCGCGCAGACATCCACATGAACATGTGTTTTCGATTAGAGAAGATGTGTACAAGTAAGCTTGGCCTCTTCTTGCTCAAGCTACAGAAACTCTCCTACAGTGAGTAGTTTCTTATTACCATCTCTCTTCAGATGAAAAGACCCGACACTTCAGGCTTGTGTTATTCATCTGTACATACGCGATCTATGGCGTCTTCTGAGAACTTCTAAATCTCTCTTCACTCATACGCGATCTATGGCGTCTTCTCTCAGTCTTTCGTTCTCCTCTGTGTATCATCTATGATTCCCTCTCCGTGTATATCTGCGTCACTCGCATACACGCGCATACATCTTTTCTTCAACCTTTGCTGTATATATATACACTTTCTTTGGCGCTCCTTTGCTCTGTCATTCTTCAATTCGCGTTATGCGCGCCTTACGCGCCCGCCGCGGTTAATTGCTCTGTTATGCGGACACCGCGCACTAACTTCGCATACTGTACACCTGTGCACTGATTTTTCGGAAGATTCCGTTTCTTTCTTGTTTGTTGTGTCAAATTCGTGAGTGTTTCCTTAACAGCTCCCCCTCAATCACTAATTTGACCTCTTCCGGTCTTTCATATATCTTTCTTTCTTTTATTCCTGCCATCTCTTTGAATCTGTTTGTCTTTGTTCCATCCAAGCTCTTTGTCAGTATATCTGCAATTTGATCTTTCGTAGGAGTGTAGACTATTTCTATCTCTTTCTCCATTACTTTTTCCCTTAGGAAATGGTACTGAATCTCTATGTGTTTTGTTCTTGCATGAAACACAGGATTCGTTGCAAGATACAGCGAGCTCATATTATCTCCATGTATGATCGGTATACTTTGATCTATACCCATGCTTTTAAGTAAAATCTGCATCCATATTACTTCTTTTGATGCTTCTACCAGTCCTTTGTATTCTGCTTCTGTTGATGATAAAGCTACTGTGTGTTGTTTCTTCGAACACCAGCTTACCAGCTTATCTCCTAGGTATATCATATACCCGTGCGTTGATCTTCGGTCATCTTGACTTCCTGCCCAATCTGAGTCACTATATGCTCTGAGCTTTATATCTGACGTAAAAGGATAATATAATCCTTCCTTTATAGTTCTTTTGATATATCTGAGAACTCTTTGTCCTGCAACCCAATGTTGATCTGTCGGACAATGCATAAACTGTGAGAGAACTCCCACCGGAAAACTAAGATCCGGTCTTGTTAGCGTAGCATATATTAGGCTACCTACTAACGATTGGTATTTCTTCATATCTTTAAACTCTGTACCACTATATTTACTGAGTTTATGGTTTACTTCAAGCGGTGTTGAAGCTTCTCTGCAATTTTCCATGTTGAACTTCTTCAGTAAGTTCAGGAGATACCTCTCTTGTGTGACATATACACCATGATCTGTATATGTGATTTCCATTCCTAGAAAGTATGATAATTTTCCTAGGTCACTGATCTTGAATTCCTTTTCTAGCAGTTTCTTTACCTCTGTGATTCCTGCATCTGAGGTTCCTGTAATTATTATGTCATCTACATAGATACAAATGTAGATCATTCCTTCTTCTGTTCTTTTGATGAGTAGACTTGCATCTGCCTTCGAACTTTGGTATCCAAGTTCGTTCAGATACTTCACGAGTCTGTAGTTCCAAGCTCTTGGAGCTTGCTTCAGTCCATAAAGTGCTTTTCTTAACCTGCAAACAAAAGTTGGGTATCTGGAACTTATAAACCCTTCCGGTTGTTCCATATATACTTCATCTGATATATATCCATTTAGGAATGCATTCTTTATATCTAGCTGACTTAGCTTCCATCCTTTTGATGCTGCTATAGCAATCACTGTTCTTATGGTTGACATTTTTGCCACCGGACTGAACGTCTCGTCATAGTCTATGCCATGCGTCTGAGCATAGCCCTTGATAACCAGTCTCGCTTTATGTCTGGCTATCCTTCCATCTGCAAGTTTCTTTATTTTGAACACCCATTTATTTCCAATTACTTTCTTACCGTTCGGTTTAGGAACAAGCTCCCATGTCTTGTTCTCTTCCAGTGCGGTGAATTCTTCTTTCATTGCTTCTTGCCATTGCTTCTTGCCTTTAGCTTCGTCATAGCTCTGAGGTTCCTCCTCTTCTTTAACCATATATGCATAATCTTGTTGAGTTATATATGATGTATCATACGAGTATCTTTCCGGTTGTCTTCTTACTTTGTTTGACCTTCTTAGCTCATATTCTTCGTGTGTGTCTGAGTACCCGTCTTCATCTTCGTTCCTTATACCAGTTCCGATCCTGGACGTACTTGCCTCGTCTTCTTTGTTTACCTGTACGATTGTTTTTCCTTTCTCTCTTCTTTTTATCTCTTCTTCAAATTCTTCAGCTGTATGACTCTGATCTGCATACCAGCTTTTCTGTTCATCAAATGTTACATCCCTGGAAACAGTAAAATGTTTGGTTAGAGGGCTCCATAACCTGTAACCCATCTGTTTCTCATCATATCCGACGAATACATATTTCTCTGCTTTTGGTTCAAGCTTATGTCTCAGTTGAGACGGTACATAAGCATACGCTACTGATCCAAACACTTTGCAGTGATCAAGTGTTGGCTTCTTTCCCCACCAAGCTTCATAAGGGGTCATTCCTTCTAACGCTGTACATGGTAACCTGTTTACCAAGTATGTAGCTGTATTTACAGCTTCAGCCCAAAGATAATCCGGGCAATTCTTTTCTTTTAGCATAGCCCGTGCAAACTCTACTAGAGTTCGGTTTCTCCTTTCTGCTACACCATTCTGTTGTGGTGTATACCTGCAGGTTATTTCTCTCTTAATACCTGCATTCCAAAGATAGTCATTGAATTCTCGGGAGAAGTATTCTCCCCCTCCATCAGACCTCAGTCTTTTAAGCTTTCGTCCGGTGAGTCTTTCAGCATATGCATGAAAATGTCTGAAAGCTCCGAACACCTCTGACTTTTCCTTCAAAACATAAAGAGTTATCCACCTTGTTGCGTCATCAATGAATAAAACATAGTACCTTGATCCGCTGATTGATCCTTCTTTCGTTGGTCCCCATACATCTGTATGTATGAGTTCCAACACACTGTCATGTTTGAATCCTTTCTTCTGGAAAGGTAACCTGTGGGCTTTTCCCATCTGACAGGCTTCGCATTTGTGAATCATATGTTGGTTCTGTACGTTCGGTAATCCCAGTACAGACTGATTCGCTATCATAGCTTTGATTCCTTTTTCGTGAAAATGACCTAATCTCTTGTGCCAGAGATCAAGTTCTGTAATTACCTTTTCATCATGCGTGAGCAGCGCTTGGCCAATGTTCCCTTGTACTCTTAAGGTAAAGAGTCTGCCTTCTTTCTTACCAGAAACGATCTGATAATATCCGTTCTTGGGATCTTCTACAAATACTCCTTTGTTTGTAAATCTGACCTGAAAACCTTTTTCGACTATCTGTCCCACACTGATCAGATTTTTCGGTATTGTTGGAACATACAAAACATTGGTTAGCAAATCTGCTCCACTCTTGCATTTCACTTTTCCGATTGATTGTACTTTGTGTCTTGTATTGTCACCTGTTTGAACAGTGTGACTAGAACTACCTTTCTCTAGTTCTGACATTAGTTCTATATTTCCTGACAAATGATTAGAGCATCCAGAATCAATGTAAAATACCTTTAGGTCTTCATTTTCTGATGTGCTGATTGAGTTCATCATCAATGATGTATGACTTTCATTCTGTGTGTCATTTGCGTAGTTGTTGTAGGTGGTGTTGTAGGATTGGCTCTGTCCCCAACTTCTTACTCCACCTCTACCGTAGCCTCCTCTTTGGCTTTGTCTTCCTCTTTGGAAGTTACTCTGATTTCTTCCGCTACTGCCTCTGCTATTGTTGTTTTGATTTTGATTTGATCCCTGTTGGTTGTGCCAGCAGTCATGCGCCAGATGGTTACTTAGTCCACAAATCCAGCAAGCTTTCTTGGAGGTATTCTGGCGGTTTCTTCCTCTTGCTCTTCCTCTGCCAGTGCCTTTACCTCTTGCGTAATAGGCCTGAGAGCTTGACTCTTCTTCGTCTTTTGACTTGCCTTTGTCTTTCTTCTTGTTCTTCATGTACATTGCAGAGCTATGTCCTTTGTCTGCGTCTCCTTTCAGGTCTTGCTCATATGTGAGCATCAAACCAAGCAACTGATTTAACTCTGGTACAAAATGATTTAGGGAGAGTTCAGTTGATAGTACGAAAGGTTTCCACCTTTCATCTCCTCTCAACCCTGTGAGCACTTGCGCTATCAATCTATGATCTTCGACTTCTTCATTTATGGATCCAAGACTATCTGCTAGATCCTTCATTTTAGTGACGTAGTCACTGATGCTTTGACTCGGCTTCTTTTTGAACGTTGTGAACTCGGACCATAGGCTGGCTTTCCTAGCTTTCGTAGTATTTTGGAAGTGATCTTCCAATGCACTCCATATGTCCTCCGCTTTCTCCAGACCTCTAATGTGCGGTAGTAGATGATCTGACACAGTGTTGTAGATGTAGGCTCTTGCCGTTGCATCTTTCTTCTGCCATAGCTTTAGGGCGTCTAGTTCTTCTTTTTCTGGTTGACTATCATCTTCGAAAGTGGGTTTCTTTTCTTCTCCGGTCACGTACGTCATTAAGTCCTTACTCATAAGTAAGGCTTCCATGCGCATTACCCATGCAGGATAATTATCTCTGTCCAGTTTATCTATTTGGACATGATCTGCCATGATAGAGAATACTCTAGGCTCCGATACCAAATTGTTGGGAGATTAACTAGCTCTGATACCAAATGTTGGCGAAAACTTCGGCTCTAACGCCTACTGTTGCGGAAATACTTTCGCCCTGAAGGTGGATTTCGCGACAAGGCGTGAACTCTGTCAGGCCTGCGGAAATTGCCGCGCCACCGCAATAGAATGCTAAACTAGAGTGATTCAGAACACCTCTGTAATCAACAGTAGCTCAGCCTAATTAACGTCGCCTTAACTGCGTTATCCTGCGACACAAGTTCCACCGGAACTTCACCAGACTGTTACTGGACTGACACCGTAGTTGTGCCGGAACTTCACCGAAATAAACTTAGTTCTGTTCGTAATTGCTTCAGATGAACTTATGTGAAGTAAGGAAGTAGTGTGTGAGCTTCCTTCACCGAATGAACTTCCTTCTGGAAACTTCACAGTTCTGAACTGCTACTTTCCGGTTAACTTTTGTACTGTGTGTACATCTTCATTCCACCGGAAACTGTGACCAGCTTAAAGTAGAGACGTCTAGCTACAAGATGAGCTATCTCTTATACAAAGCTTCAACCTCTGCTATGAGTTATACTTCGTTGTTCTACCGAAAAAACTTATTTTCTGAGAAACTGTAACTGACAGAAAAATTACTGAAATATGTTTACTGAGTAAACTGTTATACGCCGAAACATGCGTTTACAGAGAAGGTACTGAAGCACGTTTAGTAACGAGTCGTGACAGTTAACGATAAACTAAGCTTCCTTCCGTAACACGAAATAGCTTCAGATTCTTCACAAGTAAAGATTGCGCGCAGACATCCACATGAACATGTGTTTTCGATTAGAGAAGATGTGTACAAGTAAGCTTGGCCTCTTCTTGCTCAAGCTACAGAAACTCTCCTACAGTGAGTAGTTTCTTATTACCATCTCTCTTCAGATGAAAAGACCCGACACTTCAGGCTTGTGTTATTCATCTGTACATACGCGATCTATGGCGTCTTCTGAGAACTTCTAAATCTCTCTTCACTCATACGCGATCTATGGCGTCTTCTCTCAGTCTTTCGTTCTCCTCTGTGTATCATCTATGATTCCCTCTCCGTGTATATCTGCGTCACTCGCATACACGCGCATACATCTTTTCTTCAACCTTTGCTGTATATATATACACTTTCTTTGGCGCTCCTTTGCTCTGTCATTCTTCAATTCGCGTTATGCGCGCCTTACGCGCCCGCCGCGGTTAATTGCTCTGTTATGCGGACACCGCGCACTAACTTCGCATACTGTACACCTGTGCACTGATTTTTCGGAAGATTCCGTTTCTTTCTTGTTTGTTGTGTCAAATTCGTGAGTGTTTCCTTAACATTGGATTCTGGCCTGATATGCTTTAAGCATCATATTAAGGTCTTCGGGAGTGGGATCTGCTAGGACTGATCCTACTCTAGGGGGTGGTGGAATTAGGTGAGGCGGGTTGGAAGGTGGCGGGTCGGATGGAGTTGGGAATGGTGGAGGTGGGGTAGTGTGAGAGGGAGTTTGAGATGTGAGTTCAGTTATCCTGGCCTTTGTTTCTCTGAGGCTTTCCTCGAGTTCACTCATCCTTTTTGCCCATTGCCTTTTCATTCTTTCACAACTATCTCTCCAAGCTCTAGTCCTCTTCTTTGTCATGCTCTCTGTTTCACTAACATCTGGGCTCTTTTCCTGGCCTACCCCTTGGTTTTGCTGCAATGCTTGAGCTCTAGTGATCACTTGCATTGGTGTAGTGGACATCACACTTCCTGTGGAGTCTACAACTAACCCAATAACATTAATGGGAGTTATTTTTGGCATATTGCTGGGATTCTTTGGACAATCTCGTAAGAGATGCTCCTTTCCACATTCCTGGCAATAGCCTGGGGGCCTTACTTGCCTAGGTTGAGGCCTAGGGTTGGGGTTTGCATACATGACGTTTGTGTAATCTGACTCCCAACTAGGTTCATTTGGCTCTTCACTATAGTAAGACTCGCCATGTTCAGGAGACTGCATGTAGTAGGCCTGGGGGCTATCAACATGTGTAGAATCGAAACTATGGTCACTGGGGTCACTTTCTGATAGCAATGGGGTTACTGGCACTATGGCCCTATTCAGGTTTTCTTCTGCAGCTGCATACTTTACAGGGATTACATTAGTAGGAGCAGATGGTTGTTGTGCTAGCATTGGCTGGGGTCTCAGTTGGGCCTGATATTACGGTTGGTAATTTTGCTGAGGCCTAGTATACTGTTGTGGTGGATACTGATTCTGGTATCTTCCCTGCTGAGGGTATGGCTAAGGGTAGGTTTGCCTGACCGCTTGCTTATCGTATGGGCAGTCTTGTGTTGTGTGATTAGTGTATCTCCGTTCTATGGTGCAGTATTGGCTACTAGGATTTACTTGGGGTTGAGCCATAATGGGACATACATTCGCCATGTGGTCGCCACCACAAGTATAACATCTTTTCACAGGGGCAAACCTTGGGATCTGTTTGCTAGTGACACCTAATTTCTGAGCTACTTTCTCTGCAAGTTCCTCAATTGATGTGGATTACGTGGAAGAGAGGCTAGAGGCACTATCTGAATCTTTGTATATCTTGGAAAGCTCTAACTCCTCCCCTAGGTTATCCTCAATGTCAATACACATGCGTACACACTCTTCTATGGTCCTAGGGTCCTTCAAGTACACATATGATCTTAATTTGGTACTTAGCAGTCCGTCCAAGAATAGAGCCACTTGCTTAGCTGGTTTGGGCAGCTCCAAAGCAGGGCACCTTTCAAGATATTGCCTAAATCTTCTTCTTGCAAGTCTCACAGTCTCTTGAGGGGTCTGCTTGAAAATGTGAATCAATGAGGAGGTATTATGTCTAATGCCACTCTTAGAGAATTCAATAATGAAAGCCTCTAGGAGTTGGTCTATGCACCTGAACTGTCTCTCATTCAATGGTTGGAACCACGTAAGGGCTGTGTTCCTAAGGGTTAGACCAAAGGCATTATATTGTGTGAATAGGTCCTCCACTTGTTCTGCTCTCAAGACTTGCCTAAACTCTGCCACATGATCGTATGGGTCTCCTGTGCCATCGAAGTAATTTTTCATGGACTTGACTAACTGAGTTGGTCTCAAAATCCTGGTGTGTTCAAGAAGCAGATCTATGCTCTTATTATCTTGGGGAATCCACTCTGGTGTGATAATCCTAGTGAGAACAAATTTGCCTCGGGGGGTCCTTGGTTCTTCACCCATGCTTCCCTGATCTAGGTCACCTAAGTCCATTCCTGGGATCTCATTCCCAAATTCATCAGTCCTATCTGGATGACTAGTGACTACATATATTGTCCCTTCCTTGTCTAAGTACGCTCCGTTTTCGAACTTGACAGCTAGGCGCTCTAGTCCAATGGATTGATCAGGATTCTTGATCTGTACCACAGATCTTCCTAGGCCGTCCTCATAGATGCTAGCACCCAATCGGTTGGTCCTAAGGTATTCCAACTGCGTTTTGTAAGGGCCTTCTACCCTGTGCAAGTATGGCACTCCTGAACTTCCCGTAGGTCCATGCCTTGAGACATCTCTGATTCACTAGTCTCAGAACTAGGGTAGTATGAGTGGTGGCTCAACTGCTGGGCCCAAGACCTAGCAGTGTGGTTGACACTGGCCTCTGAAGACCTAAGGCTTTGTCTATCTCTCCCTAGATGTCGCCCTGATCTAAGGTTCATAAGCCTAATTGAATAACCCAAATTTGCCCAAGTACAACCTCGTTGCGGAGTTCTTTTGTATCAGTTACTTGATTCTTTTTAGTTGATTACCGTGTTAACATTCTTGTCTGATATCACGTCATAAGGTATATTTGAGTATAGTTCCGCACTTAAAGTTGATCGTTCCACGTTAAGTTATTTTCCTTTAAAGTTCTCGACAGTACAAAGATTATGTTCTTAGCTTGAACTTGAAAGTTTAGGTATTCTTCAACTTGATAATTGCCTATCGTCGCCCTGACTTACTCCTACCTCTAGTCGTTCTTAGCCTAAGCTAGGAATTGACGAAGGGGAGTTGAGAATATTCCGACCTTTCTTGCTGATCCTTGTTCTTTAGTGCTCGAGAAGTTGATTCTCAAGCTTGCACAAAGCCCTTGCTTGGACGCTCTCACTTGCTTCTCAATAGACCTGCATCAGTCCTAAGATTAGTTCCAGAGTTAAATTCAAATGACAGACTAGACCACTTTCATGCATGTAACTCACCGACCAAATTATCTCTTGCCTTCATAAAAAACAATCCCAAGGATCCCTTAGTTTCCCTACCTCGGGTATGGTTAACTTCAAAAAACCCTATCTAATAATCCTGATCTTAATTTTCACATAACCAGTGGAAGTTTTGGTTGTACTTCCCACGAGCTTTCCAACAAAACAAGAATCACAGCAATTGGATTTTGTATGAGGAAGTTATGTCTGATCAAGGTTTAGGTGCTAAAACAGGGTTCAAAACAGTTTACTCAGGCAGACAGGAATTCTTGAATTACTTGGGTTGCGGCCTCACAATGTAATGCTAAACCCTTAAAAGTTCCCCAAAAAATTAGACCACTATTTTTATTTTTATTTTTTTTTTTTGCCCTTAAAAATTGGCCAAATTTGCCCTTCTATCGCGTTCGCAAGTTCTGTCAGTCGCGATTGATGTGTCGATCGCGATTGACAGGTCCGTCGTGGCTGTCAGTCGCGATTGATGGGTCAATCGCGATTGACACGTGGCTCGAAAAGTCAATCAGTCGTGGTCAAAGGGTCGTTGACTCTGGCAGTCGCGATTGATGGGTGGATCGCGATTGACAGGTCAGTCGCGAGGGTCTGTCCGTCGTAGTCAAACAATCGTTGACTGTGTCGGTCGCGATTGACAGAGCCGTCGTGGGCTGTCAGTCGCGATTGATGGGTCGATCGCGATTGATGACTCGATCGCGATTGACACGTGTCACGCGTATGATCTGTCCGTCATGGTCAATCGGTCGTTGACTCTGTCGGTCATGATTGACAGAGCCGTCGTGGGCTGTCAGTCGCGATTGACTGGTCGATCGCGATTGACAGGTCTGTCCGTCGTGGTTCATTGATCGTGATTGACATAGCGATCGCGATTGACAGAAATATGATGAATTTCAAAAATCTAAACACAGTTTTGGGAAGCTCTAGGCCTGTAGATCATGGTTTTGTACTTTGTTTGGCAAATGGAGCATTTTTTCTGTCGGTCGCGATTGACAGAGGTCGGAGACACAGAGACAGTTGCCAAGATTTTCGTACCTGCGTGGAGTGCTGGAGAAGATGATGCAGCATGTACCTGCAAGACAGCTCAAGAAACATGCAAAAACTACACACACAATATCGCTCTCTCGCTCTCTCTCACAAGTGGAATGAGGGAAATGGAAGGAGGAAGGAAATATAGTCAAAAAAACTGAAATTTTTGCGATGATGGAGATGGAGGTGGGAGATGGTGATGATGATGATGGTGATGAAGGAAACAAAAGGAAATAGATAAAAGTGAAGAAAATACCTATAACTCCAACGCTTCAACTCTACGTCTTACCATCACACGCTCGTCCTCAAAGCTTGATCCCCGGCAACGGCGCCAAAATTTGGTGTAGCTCAGTGATGAGTAGCACCTCCTTTAATGTCAATCCGGGAAGACGAGAGGATGGTATGAAGACCTCGAGAAAGTGGAGGCACAAGTGTGTGAGTGAGAAGCACACAAACATGCACACACATACACACACACGCGCACACACGGCAAGACAAAGAGTGAGAAGCAACGGAGTTCTTAGATTACTTTCAAATAGCTCTTACAAGTTCATTTCAATTACAATCTAATCTCAAAAATGAGCTCTCTAGCTCTATTTATAGTTTTTGACTAGGTTTTGGCCCTGTCCAGACCTAGTGTCCGGCCTAGTTAAAAATTAGGTTCCAGGGCCAATTTGAGGGCTTAAACGGAGTCTAAAAAATACGAAAATTGATATGTAGGCACTTCTAAGGCTCTTCAAGCTCAAGGACTCCTTGGCTTGCACAAAATGGAGCTACAAAAATACGAAATGGTATTTACAATGGTTTTTAGTGATTAAAATCACTATTTGTGTAGGGATTTTCTCTGTTGATTTGTCATACACATCTTTGAGCTCCCTACTTGCTCTTTCTTCTTGTGTGCTCCACTCCTTGATGTCTGAAAAATTTAGATGGCCTACTTGCCAGATTTTCTTTGGCTACTGTGTCTACTTGTGCTATCTCTTCGTTCCGACCCTCTTTGTCTTGTGGCTCCTTCGGTTCCCTGACTGCTGCCAACACCTTACAAAATGCAATCTGCAAAATGGATCCCTATGAAAAACATTAAAGTTTTGTCCCATCTCATGTAATACAAATTTTAAATAGCATTTAGACTCTTATCATATGTGCTTGTAGAGATTTAAAAAGTAAATGAAGAGGTTTCACTTATTATTGTTTGTCCTGAATTTCTTTTTTGTAGAATCGAAGGTTATGATGTGGGTTACTTGATCATGAAGTTGCTTTTCTTGGCTCCACGAAAATTATTCTATCTACTTCAAGCTTCTGAGGTTATAAAATCAAGCTTCTTTCTATTGTTTATGGGCAAGAGACAAGTTTTCACTCAAGGTTGTGAAATGGACCATTTTTTGCTTGATTTCATGATGTTTAGGTCCAAATAAAAAGAGAAACACAATGTCTTTGTTCTCCTTTGTTGTGACTCAGTGTTCACACACCCTTTAGATAATCTGGGCTCCAAACCACTTATGACATTCACACTCCCACTAGTTTTGAGACACCAATTAGTCCCATCCCACGTTAGAATATATTTGCCCCTCCACAACAAAAATTAGTCCTGACTCCTTGAGCAGAGTTGCAAGGATATTTATTCACTCAAAAAAAAAGGGAAAACATCTTCAACGACCACATGTACCACATTTTAGGCACATAGTTTATGAATATCACCAAGACGATTGAGAAACTAAAAAAAATTCGTACACCCACATCATCAATATATCACTAAAATTGTCCATGTTCAAAAGAGCTATAGTACTCTCTCAATTCGCCTAGGCTAGAATTCCTGAAGTGAAGAGACTGAATTTGCACTCCAAACAGTAACACAAACCCTATGAGATGCCAAATTAGCCTTGAATTTGTTAGTTGTGCCGCTTGTACTTCCTAGAAAACCCAAAATTGACTGAAGCAATAAACCAAATCTCACAAAATTTTATGGGCGTGAAAGCGCAATATCACATGCTTGTTCTACCGCGAAAACTCTTAGCGCAATCCTTGCTATTGGTTGACCGATCCATAAGTGTATCCACTATGACATCATCACATACCCCTGCAGCCTCAGCCTCGACCAACGACCTTTTTGCATTACCAGCATCAAAAGAACCTCATCCTCAAGATACACAATTAGAAGTAATCCCATACATACAGTCACATGCAGAGGCTCACAAGGGCAAAAGCAAACAATCAACAGGTGATAACAACCAAGGCAACCAGATTGCCACAGATAAAGACAAGGGCACACATGTGATGTCTTCTGAAGAGCATAGCAAACAAGACACTGATGAAGAAGAAGATGAATCTGATCAATCCGAGTTTGTACCAGGCTCAAACCTTACTATCTATAGATCCATGGGAAGGTACAAAATCCCTTTCTCAGAACTCCACACGAAGTGGAAGCAAAGGCATCTTCATACATGCACATTCGAACTTACCAGGAGAACGTGAAACTCTTTCGTACTTGTTCTCTACCGACCAGTTGATAGCCCTAGGACTCAAGGAGTCCTCCTTAGTTTCCCCAGCCAAAGAACCCGATCATATGGAAATTATCGATTTTTTTCACTCCTTTCCTACATCTGCTGGAGGCAGATTGTCACTAGATATGGCTACTTCAGCCATGGGTGGTGAAGCCACAACTATTCCTGCTTCCTCAACCACCACTTATTATGGCATACCAAAATATCAGATAATTCCAAGTGCAAGGCCGCCTTTGCAGATAACCCAGTCGCTTTGGCCACAACACCTATCTTGCACGCATTCAAGTTCTATTTTCTTCTTCGTAACATGCAAGCCAAATTTTCTTTCACTAATATATTCATGTGCAATGGCCTGCTATGTATGCTTTACTCCAAGCCATATCCATTCCAGCAACTACTATGGAAGTCAGTACTCGATAAAAGGAAGCATTTTGTCTCACAAGCAAATAAAGGAGCTTCAACCTTTCATGTGTATTCTCCTAGCATTCTCACTTGGTTGCATTCGCTTCCTACTCTATATCTGAATATTCGATCTTCGCCATCCACAAGGAGTAACAAAGGCAAATCCAACACCAAGAGGGGACCATATATGCTTCAATCAAAACTAAACACTTACAACAAACAAAAAAGAGTCAAGGTAGTTCAGGATTCTAGAACGGATTTGGATTCGCTCCCAGATCATGAGCAAGGATATGCACAATCAAAATCTGGTAAAAAATTATCTTTCTCTACTCCCCCACCCTCTACATCACATGTTTTCACTCATCCATCATGCACTACCCCAACCACCATAACTCCCACTTCACCCATCATTACACCCATTCCCACCTCCACAACTACATACCCTATGACTCCACCAAATACTACTTCATCCCAGCACACCACTACACAGATCTCCATACCTGAAGAGTCTAGTTCTTAGCCTACTTCTCACACTTTTACCCAGCACCATAATCACACACACACATCTTACCATCACCCACTTATTCACCATCACCTCCATCACCCCCACATACGTTTCCTCCACCACATACATGTTTGCTACCTCCTTCCGATCCTAGTTCCACACCCTTGACAACTCCTATACTCCTTGTTACCTCCATACAAGCTCCTATATCATTGCAGCAAATTACTATCCCCTCTGTTTCCATAACACGTACATATCACTTTTCACAACTAGCTCGTACAACTTCATATCCTTCCACCACACCATCCATTCCCCTTCACAACTCCCCATTCAACATAGTTGTAGATAGACTCACTCACATGTTGGTGTTGATATATTTAGGTAGTGATGTGTGTGAACACACTAGGACCATCGGGGCACTTTTTTTCATCTTTAGGAGGTTTTTTTCCCCCGGCTTGTATATATTCCTGTAGCCCTAATGGGTTATTTATCTTTGTACATTCTAGTGGTAATACATTCAGTATTGTGTGTTGTGCTCCAAGCTTCTTCTTCTTCCTTATGATGTTCGCGTGCTTCCACAAATGTCTTACTCCAACAATTGGTATCAGAGCAAGTCATCGCTTCATCTAGGGCATCATCGATACTCCTTCGGTCACAGTCTCAGAATCACATGAAATTTGGCATGCATACTCAAGGTGAATAGCAGATCAAAATGGCTTCACTTTATAGTGCCAAAATCGCGATCTTAGCTCGTTTTGGCCTTCGAACACACTATCGTAGTGCTTGTGCTATTTCATGTTTTTATGCCAAAGATATGTCTAGGTTTCGGTTCGCTAGTATAAGCATCTTGAAGTGTGCTACAGGTTTAGCAGAACTTGACAGGGTAGTTTTGTTCAACTTTTTGAGATGTAGTCAATTTTCTGCATCAAGGTATCTTACTCAGTGGCCGTAGCTAAAAGCAGTGATGTATTCCATATGTTGGCTATTGAGGATAAGTTGGATGGTACCAATTACACATTATGGGCTTATATGATGCGTCGTGTATTGGTCGCAAAAGGATTGTGGAATATTGTGCAAGGTGTTGAAAAATGTCCTATTAGACCTGCAAATATAGGTACTGAAGTTGATGCTGATGGCATGGAAGATGGTGATATTCTACAGATTCCTATCCGTGTTGCGGTTCCTGTTGCACCTACTATAGAGCAGATTTGTTGGGATGGAAGAGATGCTCAAGCGCACGCATTGATAGCCTTGTCTCTAAAACGTGTCATTATTCCTCACATTGGCTCTTGTAGAATAGCTAAGGATGCTTGGGATACACTTACCACATTGTACGAGGCTAGGAATGAGGCTTGTGTTGCTTACCTCCAGAAACAATTGGAGATTGAGCACATGAATGGATGTGATTCTATGGATAATTTTCTGACAAAGATCAAGGATTTGAAGGAACAGTTGATTTGTGCTAATGAAGCCCTTCTTGACAGTTCACTTGTGCAAACTGTTTTGAATGGTCTTCCCGACTCATATCAGAGTTTTGCTTCTACTCTATATTTGATGATGAAAGGCAATCCAAATGCCTTAACATTTGAAGAGTTAGCTTCTCTTCTATTGCAAGAAGATCAGTCTATGCATAACAGGTCTATTATGCATGTTGCAGATCAAGCTTTCCTGGCTAGTCAGAAGGGCAAAGGTACATGGAGCTTATCTACTAGTAAGCAAAAATTTGCAAATGCTGCACATTCAAAGAAGGAAGACAAAGATGAGAAGAAATAAAAAAAGCAGAAATTGTTTTGAAAATACTGTAAAATGATCATGTCATTAAGAGCTATCCAAAAGTGGCTGCTAAAGAGGCAAAGAAAAAAGAGGCTAGAATGGTTGTTCCAAAGGGCTGTACACCGAAAACAAAGTCTGCTAATCTTGTGCAGAATGAAAAATGGGCATTTACTATTGTTTGCATGTTTTACCCATCTTCTCATGAGCAATGTATGTCTGTAGTAGACTCAGATGTTTGCCAGTATTTTGATAGTGGGGCAACCAAACATATTACCTCGCAACGCAGTTTCTTCACCTCACTTGAGCTTTCCCCTACAAGGAATACTGTCACATGCACCAACAACTCCTCTTATCCTATCATGGGAGTTGCTAAGATCATTCTGAATACTGTTGATGGTAGCTCATTTACATTGTCAGATTCTTTATTTGTGCTAGGGATCAAGAAAAATCTATTATCAGTTTCTGCTTTAGCCAAGATTGGCTTGGTTGTGAAATTTGTTGATGATAGATTTACAGTTCATGATCTATCAAATGGTGATATCATTATTGCTTCTAGCATTTTATGTCATGGGCTGTAGAAGCTCATAGATTACGAAAGATCTGTGAGTGATTCAACATGTGCAGTACATGATTCTCGGGCTGTGTCAGATGCAAAGCTTTAGCATGCACGCTTTGGTCATCTGAATTTTGCTAGTTTGCTATGCCTACGGAAATCTGAAATAATGTCCTCTTTGCCCAAACTTGAGGGCACCCGGAAAACATATCTTTGAAGGCTGTATTTTGGGTAAAATGAAGCATTCCTCCTCTTGTCACATAATCCTAGTAGGACATGGTTGAACCACGCATTAAGAGAGAGGATTAGGAAGTAATCGTCAACCATGGCTTTTGGGGCAAGTGGTTAGCCCATCATACTCCTAACCAGGAGGTTGTGAGTTCGATTCCCAACATTGGTATCAGAGCCTAGTTGAGAAATTGGGCAAGATGGAGGTTCGCACCTCATTTGTGGGCACTTGGAAAAAGCGCTTATCCATGGTGAGTGTGAAACTGGCCTTGGATGAAGGCACATGGGCGTTTGGGCACCCACGGAGGGTGGGATAGGTCCAAATTTGGTCCATGTGCTAGAGTTTGAGGTTGGTGGAAGCGCTCATGCATGGAAAGTGGGTCCAAGAGTTAGAAGGGTCCACAAGTGAGCATTGAGGACAATGCTCAGTCGAAGGGGGAAGGAATGTCACATAATCCTAGTAGGACATGGATGAACCACGCCTTAAGAGAGAGGATTAGGAAGTAATCGTCAAACATGGCTTTTGGGGCAAGTGGTTAGCCCATCATACTCCTAACCAAGAGGTTGTGAGTTCAATTCCCAACACCTCTCCAAAAGATGGTTCAATTCGAGCTACTCAAAAATTGCATCTTGTTCACAGTGATGTCTCTGGTCCTATGCAGACACCCTCTTTTGGAAATTATCTTTACTTCATGAATTTCATTGATGGCTTTTCCAGGCATCCATGGGTATATCAATTGAAAGCAAATTCCAAAGTGTTTATGTGCTTCAAAAAGTTTTTGGTTTTGGCTGAAAATCTGTTAGCATGTAAAATGGGCACCCTCCGTTTTGATCGAGGGGGAGAATATATGTCATCTGACTTTAATGCATTTCTAGATGAACATGGGATAAAAAATCAGTATACAATGTCGTATACACCTCAACAAAATGGAGTTGCTGAACGGAAGAACGAGTCACGCATGGAGATGGCGAGGTGTATGGTCAAGAGTTAGGCTTTACCACATAGTTCCTTGCTTGAGGCTATCATGTGTGCAGCATATGTACTTAATAGGTGTCCCACTAAATCATTACAGTCTATCACTCCATATGAGGCTTGGCATGGTTGCAAGCCATTTGTAACTCATCTACATGTTTTTGGTTGTTTGGCATATGCATTTGTGCTTGAACAACATCACATAAATTGGATGATAAAGCAATAAAATGTATTTTTGTTGGGTATTGTTCTGAAAGCAAAGGCTATCATCTATATCATCCATAGACTAAACACATTGATTAGCCATGATGTTGTTTTTATGGAAGATGTTATTCAGCCTTTACTTTCATGTATGAAGGAGACATCTATTAGCTCCAAAGACATGTATGATACTTTGCTTCCTCTTTTTATAGGTGGACAGTCTAGTGTTGGACCTAATGAGGAAACTTCTCAGCCTTTATAGGTTTCATGTGATGATGCAGATCATTCCATTTCTTATGCAAACTTACATGATTCACTTGTTGATGAGAGAGATGATATTGAGGAGGCAAAAACTATGCCAAAATGGATGGTATAGACTTTGCATGACATCAAATTAGATGCACCTCTATCATATTGTACTCGATCACGATCTCATAGTGACTCTTTTGCATCAGATTGCTATGCTATGACTGCCTCTAGTCTCTATGATGAGAATGAGCCTATTTCCCTTGATGAAGCACAAAATTCAAAAAATTGGATGGCTGCTATGCAATCTAAATATGATGCTATAATGAAGAATGGTACCTAGTCTTTATGTGACTTGCCTCCTCGCAAGAAGGCCATTGGCACTAAGTGGGTATACAAGTTGAAGCATAAGCGTGATGGAACAATTCATAGGTATAAGGCTAGGCATGTTGCAAAGGGTTATGTGTAGGAAAGGGGCATTGATTTTGATGAGACTTTTGCACCTACATGCCGAATGACTACTGTTCATAGCATCTGTGGAGTTGAAGCTCATGTTGAAATGTACATCAGTTGGACATTAAAACAACATTTTTGAATGGTGAGTTGCATGAAGAAGTGTATGTTTTTCAGCCACGTGGCTTTGTGCAAAAAAGGGCATGAAAACCAGGTGTGCATGTTAAAGAAGGCATTATATGGTTTAAAGCAAGCACCACGTGCTTTGTATGAAAAGATACATGCCTATCTAATTGCACATGCTTTGGAGAACAGTCCAACTGAAAGCACCTTATATGTTAAGTGTGCTAATGATGTGCTTCTGATCATTGTTGTGTATGCTGATGACATGTTTCTCATTGGTCCTCATGACAAGCATATTGCTAACTTTAAGGCTGATTTGCATGCCTCATTTGAGATGTCTGATTTAGGGAAGTTGCATCTTTATTCGGGCATTTACTTTACGCAAGTTGATTGTGGAATAACTTTATGTCAAACGAAATATATTGACACATTATTGCAATGTTTTGGCCTTGAGGACTGTAAGCCTATTGTCACTCCTATGGAGACAAGTTTATGATTGAGTCTTCATGATGTTGGACATGCATTTGATGGTGTTCTCTATCACCAGGCTGTTAGATGCTTCATTTACTTATGCATTACATGGCCAAATATTTAGTTTGATGTCTCACAGATGAGCAAGTTCATGCATTGCCCAAGTGTCAATCATTGGCAAGCAATTAAGCACATCTTTTGCTAGTTGAGTGGTACCCGACTACTTGGATTGTTTTATCCTAAGGAGGAATCACTATCGCCAAATTTGCATGCTTTTTTTTATAGTGACTAGGCTGGTTGCTATTACACTCATGTGTCCACCAATGGCTTTTGCTTCATGCTTGGTAGCTCATGTATATCTTGCTTGAGCAAGAAGCAGCCTATTGTGGCCACTTCTAGTTGTGAGGCTGAGTATAGGGAAGCTTTCATAGCGACTGTTGAGTGTGTGCGGCTCAAACGCCTTATGGATGATTTGGATGTTGGTTAGTCTTCTGCCACCACCATCTTCACTGACAGTTAGAGCACAATGGCAATTGCGAGGAACCCTCTGTTCCATGCTCGCACTATGCACATTGAGGCGCATTATCATTATGTCAGGGAGAGGTTCTCTATTGGAGAGATCAGTTTGGCATATGTGCCCATGCAAGAGAACATTGTATACCTTTTCATGAAGGCTCTACCTAGGGAGAAGTTTGAAGCTTTCTGCAAAGCTATGGGCTTGCTTCCTTTTGTGGATTGATTCCACATAGCTTGGCACTTCCTTATACATGAGCTCTAGCTCCTTGTTCACGACATCACTCTCGGGGGGATTTGTTGATATATTTACGTAGTGATGTGTGTGAAGACACTAGGATTGCCGGGGTACTTTTTCCCTCGTTAGGAGGTTTTTTCCCCCCATCTTGTATATACACCTATAGTCCTAACGGTTTAGTTATCTTTGTACATTCTAGTGGTAATACATTCAATATTGTGTGTTGTGCTCCAAGCTTCTTCTTCTTCCTTGTGTTGTTCGCATGCTTCTGCAAACATCTAACTCCAATAGTTGGAGCTATGCGATCAGCATGATATCTCATTAGAGTCTCAGCTCGCTGCTTTTGACGAACAGCATACATACCTCACCACTATGAGGACCTTGGTAGCATCTCTCATAAGATGCAATCGAGAGCTTCGATCTCGTATGGATTACATGGATGCAGAATTCAAGAGGCTACAAGGTGAACTACTTTCACTAGCTCATCAAGGACAAAAGAACATCGACATAAAGAAGGAGAACCAAGAATTACATAAACAAGTGGAATTCTACAAAGAGAAGTATGAAAAAGCCAGGGAGAAGTATGAAGAAGCCAAAGCACTACAGACCATGGCTGCGGATTTATTTTCAACAGACAACTAGTAGAGAGTGCCTCGTCAAGAGTAGATACATTTTACATTTTATTCCATGCATTTTTTGATCTTGTAGTCCATCCCTAAACCTTGCATTTAAACTTAGTCATTAGATTTTTTTATTTCACATGTATCCATGAACAATACCTAAATGCCATTGGGCATCATTTCATATAATTTTTATCTTGCACCCGTTATGTCATGATGATTGTAGCTATTCATTATGATATCTTCTATATGGCAGCAGGAACAAAAAAAAAGGTAGCAAGCAGAAGCATTTCATTGATGGGCACTCTTCGAGACGGAGAGTGCAGTAGTGGCGGGCAACCTGTATAACTGAAATTGGGGCCCTACAAAAATTTTTGGCATAGCTAAATCTTAAGTGTAATTGCAGGCAGGCACTCATAGTAGTGGAAGACTAATTTCATAAGGAAGCTAATTTCATAAAATTAGTCTTGAGGACCAATTCCACAAATTGGTCTTTTTAAGGCACTCGCAACAGTGGAAGACTAATTTCATAAGCTAATTTCATAAAATTAGTCTTGAGGACCAATTCCACAAATTGGTCTTTTTAAGAATTCATCTTGTGTGAAATTGGTCTTTGTAAGAATTCATTCGAAGCAAAATTGGTCCAAACACCAATTTTTTCAGAAAAGACTAATTTCTCACATTCGTCTCCTAAAGACAAACTCAAGAGAAGGGACCCACTAGAAGCGGAGGAGAATGCAGAAAAGAGAGTGGAGACAAAGAAAATAGAGAAAAAGAGTGGAGACCAAAATACTAGATCTTTCAGAGCCGAAGTACTAGACTTGCCAAAGTACCAGACTTGCCAGAGTACCAGACTTGGCAGAGTATGAGAAAAGTGAGAGTGAGGGAGTGGTGGAGTAACCCCTCCACACATATCTGCTTATATAAAGGAAAGAGACTCGAAGGCATCGCATCACAGAGGAGATAGGAGGTACAAGAACTTTGAGAGAGATCACATGAGGGAGAGAGAGAGAGAGAGGATACTGGAAGAAGTGTGCGGTTATTCTCAATCTCGATAGCTCAGTCATGGAGCTAGACAAGAGGCTCTACTCTTGTCATTGTGGACAAGCATAGTAAGTATACAAGGCTGAGTGGACGGTAGAGACTAGTAAACTTTACCAGTATCTCAAGTGAGTTGAGTTGAGTTCTGTAGAGAGATTGTGAGTTTGTCATAATAGGAGCGGTCCCTTACTCCATCTATTGTGAGTGTTCCGCCTATCTTGTATACGTCCATGCTTATCTTAATGAAGTGATACTTTTGTGATTCTGCGTTTTGATCTTCTTCTATTCAGTTTGTGGTTTTGTGGAGTTTGTGCTTTTGTTGTCTTTTGAAGATTGTGCAAAGAAGCTCAT
This sequence comes from Ceratopteris richardii, assembly GCA_020310875.1. Classification (NCBI taxonomy): domain Eukaryota; kingdom Viridiplantae; phylum Streptophyta; class Polypodiopsida; order Polypodiales; family Pteridaceae; genus Ceratopteris; species Ceratopteris richardii. The sequence continues at coordinate 187,845,467 of CM035418.1, read as the reverse complement.
AATGCATACTGCACTCAGAAAAAGAACCCACCTCGAGCACATAAGAACAAGAATTTCCTCTACAAGAAGGCAATTAGGATAATAGCAGAGATGCAGAAGAGATAGGTGAACAAGAGGGAGCAAGCATTTGGGCTCAATTCTCAAACTTCCAAGACCAATAAATGCCAAGGAGGTTTAGAGCTTCTTAGGGCACACACAGGATATCATCAAAAATGTATACACATGTATGTGGAGATAGCACTACCCTCACATCTCACTAGCAAGATCTTTCCTTTTCAATGGTTTCAAGAAGAAGAGGCTACATTCACATATTTAAAATAGAGGTTGACACCTGCACCTATACTCATCTCACCAGATTGGTCTAGAACATTTCATGTACATGTAGATGCAAGTTTATGTGCAATAAGGGTGAGTGAGTGGGTGAACCCATGTGTGAATATGTGGGTGGATATGCAGGGGTGTTTGAGTGTAAGAGTTAGGGGAGTGTAGGGAAGGGTGTGGGAATGTGTATGCGAGCACGGGGAGAGTGAACAATAGAGAGGAAGAGAGGGCATAAGGGAGTGAAAGGGTGCACGAGAAGTGGAGTAAGGGGGGGAGAGGAACTAGGGATTAAGTGGCATGAGAGCATGTGAACCGAAAGATACTTGGAGTACCTCTACATAGCCTTTCATGATTTAAAGTAAGGCAAGTGGACCGATTTTGGAAAGTTTGGGAAGACTATACGTATAGGTGGATATCTTTTCTTGTGGGTTTAGCAACCCATACATTTTGGTGCGTCTGCCGGGAATTAGCTTGGCACATCTCTATAAGAGAGTGCCATAGGTTCGCCTAGCGCCACATGTTGGCCGAGCTTGCGGACTCCAGATCTAGTACATGAGCGAGGGGAGCTCATCCTCAGGAGCAACACAAACACAAAGAGAGGAACGCGCTCAGGGATTTTCCGGCTATTCTCCGAGATGAGGCAGCCAATTGGTATGGGAATCTGACACCACAAGAGCGTGGAACTTATCAGATGCTCAAAGAAGCCTTCTTGGCAAAGTTTCGACGACAAGGCTTCCAAGATAGATTGGCCCAACAGATGGATTATCTGCGACAGGGAGTCAATGAGAGCATTGATAACTACATCCAGAGAATGGAAACCTTGGTGAGAAAGATGGGCGCGAATGCCCCGAACAATGAGACATTGAAAAGAAGATTCATTGCGGGATTGAGAGATCCTACGGTGCAGCAGCATATCAACCTGAAAAGACCTACAACTTTAATGGATGCTAAGGAACAAGCAAGGCTTTGGGAGGAAGTACAATTATGTCAATAGAGAAAGATGGAGCTCTTATACGAGCCTATGGGAGGCCCAGGGAACATTCCAATGAAAGATCCAGGCCAAGGAAGTCCCGCATTGACGACCCCAGCTTTTGTAGCTGCCACTAGCATGCCAGGCGAGGTAAATCCTGCGCTAACTGAAGAACGAATATTGGAGTTGGTCACACAAGCTATAAAAGCTGCCACAATGACCCAGGAAACATACACAGTAAAACCAGAGGTAACTACAAATCCCAACCAAGTGTTTAGATCGAATACATGGTGTGGAAAGTGCCATGGTTACGGCCATCTGGCTTCAAAATGCCCTACAGTCTCGAGAGTATTCACAGATAGATCACCACCTAGAATGCGTTGCACTTTTTGTGGAAGAACAAATCACACGAAAGACCGATGTTACAACAAGAGAGCCTATGAAGAGAGGACCATGAAACCAGGAGATACGAGAGAAAGATCCTACACGGGATTGCCCGCTCAAAGTGTCCCACCTACATCTCGTTGGGAAAACAGACCGACTTATGGATATGTTTCTCAGGGCCAGGGAGGAGACTATCCGAGAGGAGCCGCACGTGATCAAAGAAGAGACGGTCCAATTCAGTGTTGGAGGTGCCATGGCTTTGGCCATACTCAATCTAGATGTCCAAATGAAAAGAAACCAATTGATTATACCCCACTATGTAGGTACTGTAGTGGAGAGGGCCACTTTGATGAAGATTGTCCAAAACGAAGAGCTTCCACTAGCAAGGATAAGGGACCAGTAGGGTCCTCGAATTATGTTGATACTCAGATGCATTCCACAACGAGAGCTCAAGAGCACATTCCTACAATCGGAGTAGTGTTCAAGACACCGAACCCTCAAGAAGGCTCTAGCTCGTCGATGCACTTCGTGGATGCTTACCAGGCCAAGAAACCACATAAAGAGCCCACTGTGGCAGTAGTCACAAGGACCCAAGAGTATTCAAAGAAACATCGAGAAGGCGAAAGCGAAGAAGTGAGTCAAGAGAAGATAGCTGAGCATGAAGAGGTAGAAAACCAAGTTGGAGGATTTGCTGAGCAGCAAGAGCTTGAGGATGGGGAAGAGATTGAGATCCTTCCACCAGTGACCAAGGAGTTTGTGCCAGGCATAGCACCATTCCCTGAAAGATTAAGGGCTCCAGGTGTCGGAAGGAGCAGACAATAACAATATTAAGGGAGAAGTGGATCTGAGGGATCGTGACGGAAAGTTTTTGCTATGAATTTTCCATTGGTGAGAGACAGATATCGAGGGGGAAGGAGCATTCATGGCAGGGGGGGATTTGCAGGAACGGCTGTCAGAAAATACAGCCGGAGAGGAGGGGACATCCTGAAGGAGAAATGAAGTCGCTCCCAAGATATGCTGGAGATGGAGTACGAATTTGCTGTAGCTCGGACTTGCAGAGATAAGATTTTGATGCCACCACTCGGAGGTGAGATTCGGAGGAGCTCCTGATCTTGAAGGGAGTCAGCAATGTCAAGCAGGTAATACCTCAACTAGCGAATCGAAGAGGAAAGGTAGCCCTATGAGATTCCAGGCTTCATCTAACCTTTGCGCCCAATATCCACTCCATCACGACGGACTGTATGTGTTGCAGTGAAATCGGGTACACTCCATCCTGTTTGATTCCCATGACGAGATTTTTGTTGAATGCTATGTATAAAGGATAAGGAAGGTTTATTCTATAAGTGAAGCCAAATGCCATATTAGTCCTCTCATGATGTTAAAGATTCACCGCATTTTATTTTGCGCATTTTAATGATAGAGTGGTCCTCTGTTAGCTTGATCATATATGTTGGCAACAAATTTGACTATAATTGCCCAACATTTCCGACCATGAGTTGTGCAAGGTTGAAGGTTTCCAATAAGTGAAGTGAGGGTATTGATAGGTCTGCAAGTAAAGCGTGAGCTCAAGAGAACAATTCTTCCAGATATTGGGGGTTTTACGTGTTTAACACCGGATGCTCCATTAGCCTGTCAAGAAAGTCTTCGTAAATGCATATGTGTGGATATTCAGAATCCAGAGATTGATGGAGGTTATGAGTTGAGCATGATCAATAGCTTCTTGAAAGAGGCCTTTAATTCCATGGACGAGTCAATGACTTTAGAACGATGGGGGATAGATGCACTGTAACCCAATAGTAGAAGTTTTGAGGAAACCGAACACTCATAGCACTCTTGGTCATGCGATAATTATGAAGAGCTAGAGAGTTCATGTTCGGATCCCTTCTTGATGCTAACATGCGGGCGGGGCAACCCAGTAGGATGGGAGGGAAACATACGAAGCTTATGATATGTTCACGGGGGGGGGGGATAGTGTCAAGAATCAGAGATGGGAAAAATCAGAGATGGGAATTGAAAACGAATCTGCATGAACTAATGTTGCGTAGGAACTAACGTTTCGCCTATTGTTGAACAATGTACCTATGCCAAAGTCTCCACAAACTTTATGAATGACATATAAAGAACGAACATACGGGTGAATGAATGTGCTTTTTTTCTTAAAAAATAGTTGAAAATCACGAGGACCTTTTGATGGAAGATAATGTAATGTCCTGATCCTTATGAATGAATGGGCCTTGGTGAAGCCATCCTAAAGGAGTTTTGACGATCTCCGTATGTATGAATAATCGATGGGGTGTTTTTACAAAGACTGTTGATCTGCTGTGATATTAGCCAATTGCCATGCTTGTAGGTAATAAACCTTTAAACATGCTGTTGTAACTTCGTGGGAAGTGTGTTCGCGTATGGGCATTTCCCTTCCTCAAGTTAAAGCAACCGACGCTCTTTGGTGACACATATGATCAAGCTACAATGGGCAGGGTATTTTCTACAAGGGTGAGTGAGTGGGTGAACCCATGTGTGAATATTGGGTGGATATGCAGGGGTGTTTGAGTGTAAGAGTTAAGGGAGTGTAGGGAAGGGTGTGGGAATGTGTATGCGAGCACGGGGAGAGTGAACAATAGAGAGGAAGAGAGGGCATAAGGGAGTGAAAGGGTGCACGAGAAGTGGAGTAAGGGGGGGAGAGGAACCAAGGATTAAGTGGCATGAGAGCATGTGAACCGAAAGATACTTGGAGTACCTCTACATAGCCTTTCATGATTTAAAGTAAGGCAAGTGGACCGATTTTGGAAATTTTGGGAAGACTATACGTATAGGTGGATATATTTTCCTATGGGTTCAGGAACCCATATAGTTGTCAATATCAATAAGTGATAGCATATTATAATATGACATCTTCCATGGAAGACGAGGCATGTGAATTTCGAACAGACATAAAGATAAGATCAAAATAGTTATCTTGAGCATCTGGCAAATCAAGTGACTCTTTATATGTGGCATCTTAGGAGCAACCTTCAGAGTCTGCATTGTTAGAAGAGGAAATATGTACAGCAGCCAAATCAACATCGAGAGGGGCTTGAGCTGCATCTGCATCATCCTATCACACACCTAATATAGCAACCATAACAGAGGTGATAGTCTCTATTCCCAATGAACCATCACTTAAGATTGATTTAAGTATTGCAGGCAAATTTTGAGATGCCTTTTCTATGGAAAAATTATCAACAGCGAGGCTTGCTACATTAGCCAAAGCCAATTTATCCTCCCTTAGTGACCACAAGAATATGGTAAAGTATTGTTATCTCTCTTCAAGTCTTTCACATCCATTCTAGAAGGTAAAATAACAAAAGAAAAGCTAGCTCTACTGCTTGGATCTCAAGATATACTTGAGTCCAAGAAAGGAGGAGGATATGAAGACATGAGTAGCAAAGATGTCCTCAATGCATGTGCATCTATGTTCTCAGTAATGGATTGTACCCCTCTCATGTTAAAAATGTTAATATTGTTTAAAGCACATCTTCTTCTCAAGTATAACCTACACTTTACAGACATCAAAATCTTTGAACTATTATATTGCTTTATACATGCAAAGCTGTATCCATACCACAAGATGCTCCGCCAATCATTGGCAGAAAGGAAGAAGAGGTACAGTCAACAAGTGGCCAAAAAAGCATTTACCTTCAAAGTTATTAGAGCACACATGATGTTGCATATCTACAGGTATAATTCTCTTCTCAACAATCGAAAGCATCTAAACAACGTATTCTCAGGAGTCAAAAGAAAAGATGGAGAAAGAAAATTCAAAGGTTTCTAGAGAGGTGTTGGATTCACTACCAGTAGAAGAACAAGGATATGCTAGATCATCAAAGAAGATAAAATCTTCTATCGATACCAAACTTCTACGAGCCCTTACAATACCCACAACCTCCCATAACACAGGTAAAAAAGCTCGTACTTCAGCTCATTCATCCCCTCATCCTTCCTACACTTCACATCATTCATCACCAACACCAACCATTAAATCATTTAAAACCACTTTAACAGCTCCATCACCACCGATCCACATAGATAATAACTCACCTATTGACCCAATCCACTTGCAGTTCATAGCATTATCCATACCATCCACATCTCTGCAAAATCCATATCCAATCAAATCATATACTACTCCACACAAGTCCACTCCAAATAGTCTAGCACATTCTACTCCACAAAATCCATCATTTAAAATCGTAGACCTACCCTCCCCTTTGAGATTTTCACCTAAGAGACATACCCCACTTGTAGATATGCCTTCAAACCCTGCCATCACACTTTCTTTTCAGCCTACCTTTTCAGAGGTTTATAAAGGCATCAATCTCGAACACCTCTGGGAAGAACAATCAATAAACCATCTAGATCCACAAAGGCTTCTAGCAATGAAGAAATACAAATTGAATGTATGGCCCATAATTCCTGACCATTTACAAGGTATGGCACAAATGGAGGTAGCAAAAAATGTGTTCAATGAAATTGCCATAAAGATTCATGAAGATAGGTAGACATGCAATGATCTCGAGCTTCAACTCCGAAAACATACTTACATGCTTAATGAAGAATATTTGAGAGTTTGCTTGGTTACAAAGGAAATGTATATGCAAATTAAAGAATTGTTAGAACATTTCAAAGATGTGAATAGGACTAAGGAGAAGGCAAAAATGTTGGAAATTAGGTAGGCCCATAACTACAAACAGAGATTCCAGGATCTTCCAACATTGACAGACATGAGCATACATCACTTAATCATACAATGATGAAACAAAGATAGAGAGAGATTAGACAACATGTACAAAGTGTTACGTAAGCCACTACTTACTCATACCATCATATATACGAATGTCAATTTACAATGTGGGAGTCAAAACCTCAACCACTCTATGTGAACAGAAATAGATGGAAGAGTGTATATACAAAAATTACAAGAATATTTAGATGTAGGGACAAAAATTTGAATATGTATGAGGTGTAGGACCTGATAGGTTATAGAAGAGTGAATATGAGTGACTGAAAGAGGAAAGATGAGTTTGAAACTGATACTTAGGCAAACCCTAATCTGAATTTAGGCAATGGAAGACCCTAAATCACATGTGTGTGTGTGCGTGATAGATCACATACTTACGGAATTAGCATAGAATGCTAACATGTTTTTGACAGAGATCCTCATACTCATGTGGAAACACCTTCTCTAACATCTCATCTGATGCATGTAGCATGCATGTACTAATTCTCCTTTATGAATGCCACTGCCTCCATGTATGCCGAATAGGACTCTTCCAGATATGGATGTCACTGCCTCCATAAGCTCCAAGTAATACCTGTATGCACAAAGAGAATATGTACCTGAATAGTTAACATAAGATGCAATCTTATATTAAGCTCCATCTAATGTCTTTGAAGTACTCCATTATCATCATATAGAAGTCAACCTCCAAATACATCATGTAGATGGATGATCCACACCATCAATCTGCTTATGAGTAAGTCTTCTCCATCAACAAGAGTGTGAGCACACTCTTCTCCAAGAAGAACTCCATGGCTGCTCCTTATCTTCTTCAAGGTTGCTCCATAACTGCTCCATACACACCATGGCTGCCCTATGTGTGCATCAGCAAGACCTTCAAAATATCAGCCTAACGACTGATCCTTAGATGGTAGAGGATATCTCAACAAGTGCCGATATGACCTCCTTAGATAGGTCTTTGAAGTCCATGCAAAAAATGATCAAAAAAAGCTTGATCGCTGTTTTATTTTTTTATCGCTAATTTTGGCATAGCTTTTTATCTATCATTATTTTTAGCTTTTTAATCGCCAATTTTGAGTAACTTTGGTTAGGGTTTTCTCCCAAATCCGATCTCTGATGACTGAATTTCCTATACCATTAGATAGCTCTCATCAAGCTCTACAAGTTAGGATCATAAAAATTTTACCCAAATTTTGTGTCAAAAATGACCAAGTACCAAAATTAGGATTTCTGCCCTAAAAGGGATTTGGACTAATGTGACATTGTTTTCCAACAATCCCCCTTTCAATGTCATATTGGTAAAAACTAAACTAGATATACAAATTCATTCTTCTGCAAACTCACATAAGCTTCAAACTTGTCCTTCAGAATTGACCTTCAAACTTCATCTTCAAGATTGTTCTTCAAACCTGAATTTAAACTTCTTCAAACTTCAAAAATCTGAATTTGCTGAATATGAACCATAATACTTGAGAAAATATGCAAACTAGATATCCAATAATGTTAGCATACATCAAGCAATCACTGCTTGACAACATATGTAGCATGAATTGACTCTGAATTTGTTATCTCCTGAAATAAGTCTTCTAAAATCTGTAAGAATACATTAGGATCCACATATTTGCATTCACCTTAAGAAAGGTTTCTCAACATACTTTTGTTGTGTCATGTAAATACACTAAACAGAATCAGGAACTGAATCCTAGGACTTGTGACTGACAACTCACAACTTAGTGTATTATGAGCACTAGTTGGTTCATCTCTGACTGTACTCAACTCTCATGAGTCTCAATAAAGTTTCATATCTATGTTGTCATCTTGTCTTCATCATTTTTCTATCTGTAAGTCCTTCATACCCCTTTCCTTCAAAGTCTGGTATAATCATATATATCTGCATCTCATAAGTAACAGGCCTCTCTGAAATATCAAGCTTCTCTGCAATAGAACTCTGGAACTTTCTCCCGAACAGGAACACCCAATAGGAACTTTCTCCAGACATTCTCCTTCTTCCTTCTGGAACATAAAGAGAAACTGACAAAGGAAATATAGGAATACCTATAGGTATGATTCTGCATCCCTTCATATATGGCTAAAAATAAGTCTTTATGTTTCTCCACCCCCTTGGATGATTTAACACCAGTATCCAAACTTCTTCAAAGTATATCAGATTTTATGAAATCTGTAACGTCTTCCTTCTTTTCAATAAATCTAATCTTCAGTGATTTAGCATTGCTCTGATAACATCAATACCTATGTCTGAAACAAATAATTTGAACCCCCTTTTTACTAGCACTACAGATGCCAATAGCTTTCACTGCCACTCCTCAACTTCCCATAATCTAGAATAAAGTTAGCTGATCCTATTACATCATAACAAAAAAACTTTGATGAAAGCACTTTCAGATTCATAATCTTCTGCAACATAACAAGTATCTTCTTCTATTTCTCTGCAACACTAATCTGATAGAATCTGAATCTTTGACTTACTTCTTCCAATGTTAAGAGCTTTACAAACAAAGGATAGACATCTGTCTCAAAAGTACTCAAGATCTATGATCTCTCCAACAAAATACCTGTGTAGAATCTACTCTCATCAAACCTTCATGACAAAATGCTTGATTTGCTACCTGAATGACTCTAAGTGTCCATGCTTCTTACATAAAGTTGTAAAACTTTTCTTCAACTAAATCCTTCCTAAGAATCTGCAACTTCTACTGGAACACAAGTGGACAAACTCTCACCTTGAGAATTCCAAAATTTGCAAATTGATACTTCATATCTTCATATTCTTCTCGGGTGAAAATGTGATAGTATCTGCTTGACTTTCTTTTGGCTAACTCCACTTCTCAATCAAGTGATAGAATCTGATGGAACACCTTTTTTTTTAATAATACAAGCATGTATCCAAAATTCAAGACAAACATAGAAAGTAGATTCTCCATCTGACTGGTACATCAAAAAATCTGAATTTTTTTGAGTTTTTTTTTTTAATACTGAATTTTTTGAATTTTTCTAAAAATACTGAATTTTTTGAATTTTCCTCCTAAAAAACTCTGAATTTTTTGAGTATACTGAATATGAGGTACTTTTCCAAACAAAAAAACCTCACTCCAAGTCTCCAACATCTGCTACAAATATTGTTTTACCTCAAGACTTAGGTAAAGAATAAAAATACTTCTCTACAACTTGTCATATACCAAGTAGCTCTGAATTGACACTCCAAGAATTCGAGGGAACATATAAGTTGCTTGCTCAAAAGCTTCAACTAAAATGTAACTCATACACATATGAGTCAAAACATATAAGCTGTCTTAAATATTTGCTGCTTTTCTTTCTCTCAACGCAATTCTTTGTCAAAACCTACTAAAACATGACCAATTATAATGCAAAACAAGAAACTGCTTCTTTAAACTATCTTCTTCACACAAGATGTTCTCATAGACTTTTCTTTGGATGTAGAGGATAAAAGGAGGAAAAGTATATAAGAGAAAAGAAGGAATTATTACTTTCCCTTTGGAATTATTGGACCACCTTCTTCTGCATCTTTCTTCCACCTGATGTCAACATCTTCAAATTTCTCTTCCATACCTTTTGTTCCCTTCATCTAGAAGTAGCAAGCACTCTTAACTTCTTCAAATGAATTCTAGTGCTAAGAGTAAGAGACAAAACAAACATGGTATATGAATGGAAGTGAACATAGAAGCATGTTTTACCATCTCCTCATATGTTGAATCAATACTCTGCTTCAAATTTGACTGATATGACTAAATTCACCAACCTTTTCCTTGAGTTGGCTGAATGTTGAATTACCTCTCTAGGTACAAAATCTGATAAAAAAACTTCCAACCTTGTGTTGGCTGAAAACAAAATTGATCTAATTTCCAAATTTATCTTCTTAAATGAGATTTCTTGCCATGAAAGAGATCTTCTATCAAAACTGTCAAGAACAACTTCTAGATACCTGATTTGGTGTAGCTAATGCTTTAACTTTCAAAGTAATGAAAGTGTTTAAAAAGCACTTCTTGAATCCTTCAAATCTCTTCATAACTACTCTTCTAAGATATGACCTGCAAATGACAATCTGATAGTAGAAACTAATACCTGTGATTTGATGTTGATCTTGTTCCTTCATCTTCTCCAAACCATTGTTTTTCGTTGAATTTGAAGTAGCCTTCTTTTCATCAAGTCTTGGTCTTCATTCTTCCAAAAGTGTTTGGCTGCTAACAGATCATCAGCTTCATACTTCACACTGATAAATAATCATGTGACTGAATTGTCTCATTCTCAAATCTCTACTCATCTAGATTAAGTGTGTATGTCGTATATTGGAAGCTTCTTTGATATCAAATGTTGGAAATTAAGTAGGCCCATAACTACAAACACAGATCCCAGGATCTTCCAACATTGACAAACATGAGCATACGTCACTTAATCATACAATGATGAAACAAAGATAGAGAGAGATTAGACAACATGTACAAAGTGTTACGTAAGCCACTGCTTACTCACACCATCATATATACAAATGTCAATTTACAATGTGGGAGTCAAAACCTCAACCACTCTATGTGAACAAAAATAGATGGAAGAGTGTATGTACAAAATTTACAAGAATATTCAGATGTAAGGACAGAAATCTGAATATGTATGAGGTGTAGGACCTGATAGGTTGTAGAAGAGTGAATATGAGTGATTGAAAGAGGAAAGATCAGTTTGAAATTGATATTCAGCGAACCCTAATCTAAATTTAGGCAATGGAAGACCCTAAATCAGATGTGTGTATGATAGATCACATACTTAACAGAATTAGCATAGAATGCTAACATGTTGCTGACACAAATCCTCATACTCATATGGAAACACCTTCTCTAACATCTCAATTGATGCATGTAGCATGCATGTATTGATTCTCCTTTATGGATGCCACTACCTCCATGTATGCCGAATAGGACTCCACCAGATATGGATGCCACCGCCTCCATAAGCTCCAAGTAGTACCTGTGTGCATAAAGAGAATATGTACCTGAATAGTTAACATAAGATGCAATCTTATGTTAAGCTCCCCAATGTCTTTGAGGTACTCCATAATCTTCATATAGAAGACAATCTCCAAATACATCATGTAGATGGATAATCCACACCATCAATCTGTTGATGAGTAAGTCTTCTCCATCAACAAGAGTGTGAGCACACTCTTCTCCAAGAAGAACTCCATGACTGCTCCTTATCTTTTTCAAGGTTGCTCCATACATACACCATGGCTGCCCCATGTGTGCATCAGCAAGACCTTCAAAATATCAGCCTAACAGCTAATCCTCAGATGGTAGAGGGTAACTCAACAAGTGCCGATATGACTCCATGCAAAAAATGATCAAAAGAAGCTTGATCCTTGTTTTATTTTTTTATCGCTAATTTTGGCATAGCTTTTTATCTATCGTTATTTTTAGCTTTTTAATCGCTAATTTTGAGTAAATTTGGTTAGGGTTTTCTCTCAAATCTGATTTGTCATGACTGAATGTCCTATACCATTACATAGCTCTGATCAAGCTCTACAAGATAGGATCATAAAAATTTTACCCAAATTTTATGCCAAAAATGAATTAAGTACCAAAATTAGGGTTTTTGCCCTAAAAGCGATTTGGACTAATGTGACATTGTTTTCCAACAAAAAAAATCTAGAAGCAGCAGTAGTATGTGCAAAGAATCAAATCAGAGAACTCAAGGTTGAAAACATAGAGATAAAGGCAACAAACACAAAGTTGAAGGCAGAAAACTCAAATGTACAAAAACAAAGAAATGCTTTGAAATCCAAGTTTGATGTTTTGAGGTCTGTGCCGTCGTTAGATACATAGGAAATTCAGCAAATATAGGAGGAAGATTAAGACCAAGAGCCAAGTAAGAGGCTTGGCAAAGACCCTGCAAATGATTGAATATATCTACTTTAGATGGTTATTTTGTATAAGTGTCATAGCCTTCCATCTTCTATACAGTGTCATAGACTTGCATCTTCTATACAATGTCATAGACTTCCATTCTGTACAGTGTCATAGATTTCAATTCTATGCAGAGTGATATATAGACTTTCATTTTTTGCAAAATATCATAGATTCTTCCTACAGGAATAATTTTTGGCATAAGCATCTATTACTTTAAAGCATTATGATTTAGCCGTAGTCAAAAAACCCAAGAGAGAGAGAGAGAGAAGTATTTTTCCTAATCATCTCTCTCCAACATAGAGAGATAGTAGTGGCAGGCAACCTATAGAACAAAAGTTTTCTAAAGAGCAAGCACAAGCTAGAACACCTCAATCAAGGGCCAAGGAGCCAAAGGCGTCAAGGAGCCCAACTACTTGAGTTGGGTTCCAAGGATCCCAAGTACTGGAGTTTGGCACCAAAGAGCCCAAAGTGCTTGAGTTGGGCACTAAGGAGCCAAGAGTTGGAGTTAGGGGCCAAGGAGCCCAAGTATTGAAGTTAGGTGCCAAGGAGCCCAGTTGCTCGAAAAGGATGCCAAGATGCCCAATTTCACCAAGGGACAAGTGGGCCAAGCCCTGGCAAGGCGAGACAGCTCTAGAGCTGACAAGGTGGTCAAGTGGACCTTGACCACTCAGCACTACAAGACAAAGTCTGGTATTGGCGATGCTAACAATTAGAACTAACCAATGCATTAATTTTCCATTACCCTTATGTAACATACCACTCTCCATGTAATCCATCCTTCATCTATGAAAGGAAGGTTCTTCAAAGGAGAAGACATATGATAGAGGATAGGTGAAGACAGATATCTAAGGATAGAGATTAGAAGTTCATAGCTAGCTCTAACAACTTAGGGATCTATCTTGCTCATCCTTGGACCAGCAAACCTATTACTAGTTGATGCTACTACTAGTCAGTGCTGGTGTGATGATACTTGCGAGGGTGGGTGAGAGATAGAGTCGTATTGGATTGTCACCGCCCTTGTGCTTATATGAGTAATTCACGTGTTGTTCTAGCTTGTACTCTATCTTACTTGTCTTGTACTCTATCTTACTGTTTTGTCTTGTCACTCTGGTTTGCAGTTTCTACCATACCTATGTTTTCCTCTTAATCATTCCTCCTTTTCCCTAGTCGTCGTAGTGTGAAGTTGTGTGAACTTGCTTGTAGTATGTGAGACTACATGGTGTTTTTAGGCTACTCTAGGAGTAGTGCATTTTGCATTCCCTATACCCACATTTACTACTTCACCTTCTACATATACATCATGAAAAGCAAGTTTATTTAGCAAGCTCATAGTTGATTAGGCTGATCGCTGTTGATTTATCACAAAAAGCAAATTCATGCCGTAAAAAAACAAAAAGTTATACGCCAAAATTAAGGATCGCATGCTTTTTAATAAATCTATCATAGCTTTTCAGCTTTACGAAAAGTTTATAGTGGGGCAGCCTTGGGATTAGAAATTGGACCCTAGGGGTCACTCTTGAATCATAATCCATCGTTGAAGATCAATCCAACCATCGTTTGAGAAGTGCTCAACTTTGGAGGAGTCTACAAGACTTGGAGGAGGTGTGATCTCCCCTTGGTGCAGCTGTAGAGGAGAGTATCAACCAACCATCAGCATCATTCCTGATTTACTATGAGTAACAAGTCTATATCAGTTCCTTGTTAGGTCACTAGTTTCTGATTTAGGGTTTCTGAAATCCTAATTTCAGAATTAAGGTTTGTTGTAAAACAGTTCTAAACCACTCATATTCTCTACATCTTCACACACACACACACACACTCTTCATACCTCTTAGGAACTTTACACACAAAATCTTATATCTAATTCCCGATTTCTGCCTGGATTCAAAGTTTGTAATCATCTACACACTGTAATTGACATTTATAAAATAGAGTAGGTAGGCTATTTGCATAGTTAGTAAGGTACGATCCGTACGATTAGTACCGTACGTATTAGTACGGTACCACGTACGTACCCTAAGATTCAAGGCTTCCCGTACGGTATTCGTACGTTCATAAGGTACGAGTTTTTTTTTTTTTTTGGCTAAAAAATTATATATTTCCTCTTTAACATGATAAACATAATGTTTATGAGTTAAATACATCAAAATGTTTATGAGATTGGAAGCTCTCTGCATGTGAAAATTAGGGAAATGAGGATCCATTGAGGCCTGGTCAAGTTTTGAAAGTTCAAGAAAAAAATTCGTACGAAATCGTACGATACGTACGGATACGTACGGAACGGAAGGTACGTACGGATGCATCCGTACGAGTACGATTACCAACTATGGCTATTTGCTTACCGTTACACTTGAAAATATTGTCTACTCTGTCTCTCTCTCATCTCTTTTTGAGTATTAAGGTGTGTATTCTAAGATTCATATGTTGGAAGATCCTGTAAACCGCAACAGGTGATTTTTCATGGCAAAAAAGTGGATTGAGAAGGCCTTGTCAAAGACCTCTCAACAAAAATTAAGAGTCATTGAGACTTGATGCTACTTTTGAGGAGTTCATGGCAACGCATTGCATATCAAAACTCCACTTGAAGGTAGTAACCATCCTACCTAAGCTAGCTGAGTGCATCCTATCGAGGAGCTTAGAAGGGAAGTAGATGCACTAAAAATGAAGCAAAGCCACCCGGAAAAGAGAGTTATTTGTCCACATGCACGTGCAACAATGAGATGCTCCAGACAAGTATGGTGCATCAATTGCAATAGTAACAACAATTCCATTTCATAATATCCAAATCAGATAACTTGCCAATTTTATGGCAAGAATAGTTATGATGCCCCAGATTGCTATTCTTCAAGGGAGCATAGCAACAAGGCGATTCTTAGGTCTCATAATTTTTCTATGCCAATACCTGAAATTTGCACAAGAGGGACCAAAATCAACCTAACCATTCAAGGTATACAAGGCCTCTGATGTGCTATCGATGTGGAGAATACGGCCACATCCAAAGTAAGTGCTCTCTACCTAAAGGTGCCCCACCTTGCCAACATTGCCTCGAAGCCAAAGACCACTACCCTCGAAACTGCATGCACAACCACCCGACTCTCATCCACATGATAGCAATCTCTTCGCAAGAGGAAGGTATGGATCCACACTCTTTGGTTCTTTCATCTTTCATGGCACCCATGATGACTAGGGCAAGGCAAGTGGCGACTACAAGGCAAGAAGAGCAACAGAAGCAAAAATAAGATGGTACGAAAGTCAACTCAAGCATAGAGGAAATAGAAGCAGCCTCCAAAAAGATGGGGGACATTGGCATCATTTATACAGTACTCATGATAGTCCAAGGCTTCCAATTCGTACTTGATTTCGTTATCACATTGCCCCAACAACACTTCTTTCCCTCTGCTCTTGGGGAAACCCTGGTTGAGGCAAAACAAGGCACTTCAAGCCTTGGGCAAGAATATATACTGGATCTCCACCAAGACAAATGACCAATTGCAGATACATTGAGAAGAAGGAAGTGATCATGCAAAAGCAACTATACGATGGACCCAAAGATAATGCCTTCCTTGCCTCTTGAAGAAGATAGCTTGTTGAGTTGCATAATGAGCAGCTCGGAACGTTGCAAAGGCAAAGACACTAATACAAGAAGTCGACTCGGGAAATGAAGTGAATCAACATATAGTTCATTTAGCCACTTGGTTATAGTACTACCCAATCTTATTTGCTTGGTCCTCTAAGGATTTGTTAGAAGTACCAAAGGAGCTTGGACTCTTAACGGATTCCGTTGGTGGAAGGGGCCTTGCGAGTATTCTGTAGACCATACATGTTGAACCCAAAGTACGAAGAGGAAGTCAAGGTAAAGTTGGCCACATTGAAGGAGGTAGGTATTATCATTCTCATAGAACATTCTAGATGGCTTTCTTATATGGTGATTCTCCCTAAGAAGAACAATTGAAATATAATGTGTCAATGTCGTGCATTAAACAAGGCAACCATCCAAGATGCATTTCCACCACCTTTTACTGAGCAGGTACTAGAAGAGGTAGTCGGACACTTTGTACAATTTCCTCAATGGACTAAGTGATTAAACAACCAAATTCTCATCCATCCCAAGGATCATGACAAAAGTGCTTTTATCACTCTATGGGGAGCACCTAATGTCTATACCCTTATGGCATTGCCCTAAAAAATGTGCCAACTTCTTTCAATCCCGCTATGTATTTGACACTAGCTATATGGTCAATGACCATTTTGCATATTTTCGTGTATGATTTTTTCATATTCTCGAGATCGCAAGAAAAAACCTTGGCACAAGATTTCCACCAACACTTGAGAAATCTAAAGAAAATCTTCGTTAATGCATCAAGATAGGTCTGACCCACTAAGTGTCAATTTCTAGTCACAAGATAGGTCTGACCCACTAAGTGTCAATCTAAAGAAAATCTTCGTTAATGCATCAAGATAGGTCTGACCCACTAAGTGCCTGCACTTGGTCATACTCTATTTGTTCAAGGTATTCTAGTAGACCATGCTAAGGGTTTGGTCATCTTATCCATGCGTATTCCACAAGCTCCTAAGAGGGTACAAAGCTTTTCAATAAATGCAAGATACCACGAGAATCATGATGTATTCAGAGATAGCTAAACCATCTTCGGAGCTCACCAGTAAGAAAGTTCAACATTCATGGACCCCAAAGTTGAGAGAGCATTCAAAGAGCTCACATTAAGGTTATGTATTGCTGCACTATCAATTGTTCCTAATTAGTCCCTCGAGTTTCATGTGTTACTTATGCAAGTATGCACTAGGGCAATACGAGCATAACCATAAGGTTTGTCCATTGTCTTCGCCCTTCAAAAATTCAAGCATCATCTCTTAGGTGTGCCCTTCATTGTCATTTCCGATCATCAATCCTTAATGTGTACTCGATTAAAAGCCACAAGTAGTCAGAAGAGTGGTGCTGGTTGATGCTCTTTCAAGATTATGATTTCGAGATTCAAATCAACCTTGGCAAAGAACACTACATAAGATCGTGTCAAGGACAACTAGGGGCGAGAAGCCCACGGTATAGAAGACTAACTTGTTGGCAGTTGCTTTTTATTCCAATCGGTATGAAAAAACAGTCAAATTTCTCACTCTTGGAGAATCCCCCCCTCTCACACATCTCCATTAGGAAAAAGGAAGCTGCTATGTAGGGCCGAGTATTTCTCTCTCTCATAAAGAACAAGTTGTATAAGTAATGCCCAAATAGAGTTTTATGTAGATGTGTCTATCCATAGGAAGTGACTCTTTTGCTTGAAGCTGCAAGCAGCACATAGTGAAGGGAGAAGACTTGGTACACAAAACCTTGCAAAAAGGTATGTAGTGGCCTTATCTCTTCAAAAGATGCAGCCAAGTTTGCAATAGAGTATGACACATGTCAAAGGTGTGCGCTTAAACCTACAAGACAAGATTTTCAGCTCTTGGTGATCACAACAAGATGACAGCCCTTTTAGCGATCAGCCAAGACTTCATCAAACCCATTAGCCCAGTTGATCAACCACAGAGCAAAAGGGATATTTCAATGGCTACATGTTATTCAACTAAATGGGTAGAGGTAATAGCAGATTGCACTGCATCAACCATGGAAAAGTTTATGTACAAATGAATTTTCTCAAGGATTGGGTCCCCTCTTGGAGTCATGAGGTGATAAAGGCACTCACTTAGTGAATCAGTCATCGCAGCACATTTGTGAGAGTTACAAGATCTATCATAAGAAGTCATGTGCATACCACCCTAGGGCTAATGGGCAGGCTGAAAGCTCTAACAAGGACTTGATCGGGCTGCTACGCAAACTCTCCTTGAACCACCAAAGTGCTCAGCCAAATGCAATGATTGGAGCAGTCGGGGCATACTGAACCACGAGGAGAGGCACTAGAGGTGAAACTCCCTTTTTCCTAGCATATGGTAAAGAAGAAATTGCTACTTTTGAGTTCATAATCAAGCCCCACTTCGGGATCATGACTCATGAGCATTGAGGAGATCTTATGCACTAGGCATTCTTGTTCATAGTCTGTTGATTTTCCTCTGTTGTACTTGTGTGCTGGACTAGCCTCCCTGTTGTCTGTTGGGCTAGTCCTTGTTGTCCTCTGGGCAAGTCCCTGTTGTATCCCTGATGGACTGTTGTAATCCTTTTCTGTGTGCCTGGATTGTTGTAATCTCCCTGTTATCCTTCGGATGAGTGTGGCTTCTACACAATGATTTACACATATTGATTGCTAAGACATGTAGATTTCAAATTATTATTCTCTATAAAATATGCAAGAAAGTTTGCCTATTCAATGTAATCCACTAACTTCCTATTCTTTCAGCCAAAACACCTTGAGATGTCCATGTGATCATCACAGACATGGAGCTTCAAGAAAAGCCAATGGATCACTTATTCTTCAATCATGCTTTTGTAGACATACATCAACCAAGTCAATTGATTATGCTAACAAGAATGAACATAAAATCAAAAGATTTAAATTCATTGACACTAGTCAACTTTCAAGCCTTGGCTATCATTTTTCAAACGCGTGTTATGTATCTTTTTTAGCACAATATCTCTTATCAATCTCTATGTCTACTAAAGAAAAATTCCAATCACTTTCAAAGAGGAGTACATAGTTAGACACTGTTAGAGAGATCAACTTTGGGAATCTTGACGAGCTCTTACACAATGATTTACACATGTTGATTGCTAAGACATGTACGTTTCAAATTATTTTTATCTATAAAATATGCAAGAAAGTTTGCCTATTCAATGTAATCCACTAACTTCCTATTCTTTCAGCCAAAACACCTTGAGATGTCCATGTGATCATCACAGACATGGAGCTTCAAGAAAAGCCAATGGATCACTTATTCTTCAATCATGCTTTTGTAGACATACATCAACCAAGTCAATTGATTGTATCACTTGAAAATCTAAAAAAGGTATAGTTCTTCCAATCAAAATTACTTTGATATGGAACACGAATGCACCAGTATCCCACCTTTATATGATCTAATTCACCAATTACTATCACAATGCAGAAATCGGACCATATAGGCTGTGAAATCTTCTGAACACAGGCTTTGTCTCTTTCCATCCATGCTTACTACAGAAAGGTATAACTTAGTCCATATCCTCCATAAAAAAGGAAGCTATCATTAAATCCAGATAGGCGAATTGATCAAACCTGCCAATATTTGATAGAATATGGAAAATCATTCATTCTCAATAATGATTACATATAATCCAGCCAAAAAAAATTGTTCCATTCAGCACAATGGTTTTGAATCATTGATGACTAACAGACCAGCACTCACTAATATGTGCATGAATAATGATTACATATAATCCAGCAAAAAATAAAAATGCTCCATTCAGCACAATGGTTTTCAATCATTGATGAATAAGAGATCAGCACTCACTAATGTGTGCATGATACAGATCCACAACTCCTTGCTGTTGAAATATGATCCAAGTACACAAGCAATTCAGCAAGTATTTAATCAGTAATTCCTGTTAGGTGGAGATAGCGCATAGATAAAGAGCATGTATTACGCTTGTGAAACATCAGAGCATTGACCTTTTCAGTGACAGTTGGCACAACCAATTATATTCAGCTGGTAAGAAATTAATGTACCAGAAGAAAAGATAGAAGCTTTAGAATTGTTCACCAGAAAATATCTACCCTTTCTCTTGATCCTGTCCAAGATTGTCGCCTGCAAAAGAGAGTTCATGAAGCTCATTGAGAACCCACTCTTCTCCAGTTTGTCCCCCCAGTACAACTGCTCTTGTGCCTCCCACGACACATGTGCTGTGACCCCATGCAAACTTTGGTTTCTGTCCTGGCACATCAAGCATTCTCCAAGTAGGATTTTCCTCTGTCGGATCAAGCAAGAAAATTTCCGAGGCAGAATGCATGCCAGCTATTGACCCACCAAAAACTAGCACCCGCCCACCCGGGAGAGCAATGTCAACATGATCAAGACGTGGTGGCGGCGACCTTCCTCCTGGTGTGGAACCTCCTGGCATTGAACTGCCAGTCACATATCTCCACTTAGGCTCTTTCTCATTCAGGTCAATTTTGTAGACATCACTCGACCTCAGCTTTAAGGGTCCACTTTTTGCAAGTCCACCAAACATCAAAATCTTCCTTTTGCCATAAACAGAAAGTGAATGCCCCAACCGACAAGGAGGCCTATAGGTCACTGTAACTTCTCTCCACATGGGTTTATCTGTCATTAAATCGAGCAAGAACGTATCACTAAGAAGAACGCCTGAATCTGCACATCCACCCGACACAACAAGAGTAGTACCATCCACAGTACATGAGCTGTGCCATGATCTCGGGAGGGGTGGAGCAGCACTTGTCACTTCACGCCAACATGGAGATGGTTCATCCAAGTTGAGCACAAACACATCATTCAACAGGCCTTCCTTACCACAGCCACCAAAAACGACTAGAGAAGAGCCATTCAAGCATGAAAGTGTGTGGCCCCATCGGCCTGGTGGAGGAGAACTAACTTGTACATGCTGCCATTCAGGATGAGAGGCACTCAAATCTAGCACGAAAGTATCATTCATTGGCTGCATATTTACACCTTCTCCACCAAAAAGCACCACTTTCGTCCCCACAGCACATGCACTAAAATTGCATCGAGATGGTTCTATTGCCCCTCCCACTGTCCTTTTTTTCCATACAGATGCTTCGAGAGTTGTCAACTCTCTAGCTAGCCTTCCCCAATCCTGTCCCATTGAACCTGGTATACTCTCCAACAAGTTTGTAGTCTCACTGCCCCAGGAATTCTGACAGACAAGCTTCCAAAGATTCTCACTTTTTGATAGTTTGTAAAGTCGTTTGCAAGTCATGCCAAATGATACAACATCTCTTGGTGGCAACAGTGCCAAAATGTTTAAAACCAAGACCTCATCACTAAGACGAAGCAAGCAACAGAACCCATCCTCAGAATTCATGCATTTGTGTGGATGGCTGTCATCTAACGTTCCAACAAATTGGTAACGAGAAGACACCTTCCAAGGAGGACTCGGTAAAGGTCCTAGCTCAAGCTTCACCTCCCTGAAAGATTGAATTCCAATAATGTGTGTCATGATGCCATCATCCCCAAAGATGGGTGTCAAACACAGAGAAGTCATCAATGGTGTTCCATCTTTCCTGAAGTTCAACAATTCTCCTCGAAATTCCACCCCTTCACGTACACATCTTCTTATCTCAGATACAACAGCAGTGTCCACAGATGGATGTCGCCGTTGTGCGAACGAGCCTCTAAATTGAAGAAAACGACTGCAACAATTTAAATTAGCAAAAGAGAAATTAGAATGACAGAAATCATTGCTTTTCAGAAAACATGTGAGAGAGGCATTATCACCTTCTAATTATAGCATATTCTATAACTGAGCCAGAATATAAAATATTTCATTAGGAAAAGCTAGATAAAAGCATTAACTATCCAAAGGAGAATACATTCACATTCTATAGACTCCATTAGAATATCAGTTATCAAATGAGGAATCATCTGATTAGCTTTCAACAGATGACTCACCTTCTAAAATAGCAGAAACGAATCAATCGTACTGGAATACTAAGCTGAATTATCCTCTATAGTTCCACACCTCAAACAAGTACCCAAAAGGACTTCGTCTTACAATTCCTCACATCACTGAATGACAAAATTGTTCCTAACAAGCCCACCCACCCCCCCCCCCCCAAAAAAAAAAAAAAAAAAAAAAAGAAAAAACCAAAAAAAAAAAAAAACTAAACTAAAGGAAAAAAAATGATATGAAAACTCTTCTCATCTGGGGACATATCCTACAATATGGATAAAACAAATTATGCCATGGTAGAAGTATATATAGTATCACTTTCTGCATTCGCTGTTCCCTCATTTTTTTCAATATCTTCCACAACATTTGCATGTTCCTTTGCTTTGAAGCATAATTCTTTCTTATGATTTTCTGTGCCACAAATCTTGCAAGGGAAAAGTTTGAAGCATTCACTTTCAATATGGTTGGTCTTCCCACTGTTTGCAAGGCTTTTGAGCATTCTTGGTACTCTTTCCATTCTCCAAAAGCAACATCATTACTTAGAAGTTTTTCCATCCTCTTCAACTCCTTCCTTAGTATGGAACTCATACTCTTAAAAGTTGGATTCACGAGTGTTTGTACATAGTTAACATCAAATGAAGATGGTAAGCGTTTCACAACACTGCTATGGTTGTTATGATCAATGCACCTATTGATGCCAACTGAGCCATATACATGGTTATTAAGCAAGTTCAAGTTTTCTAGCAAAGGTGTATGCTTTGACA